>JAJPUD010006358.1:106349-128703 GCA_023553655.1 Myrmecobius fasciatus
GGCAATAACTATAGCAATTTGGTTTTTGATAAACCCAAAGACCCCAGCTTTTGGGATAAGTATTCACTATTTGACAAAAACTGCTGGGAAAACTGGAAACTAGTGTGGAAGAAATTAGGGCTTGACCCACATCTAACACCACATACCAAGATAAGATCTAAATGGGTTCATGATCTGGATATAAAGAGTGATACTATAAGTAAATTAGAGGAATGTAATATAGTTTACCTCTCAGACCTATGGAGATGGAATAAATTTATGTCCAAAGAAGAACTGGAACTCTTAATTGAAAACCAGATAGATAACTTTGACTATATTAAGTTAAAAAGTTTTTGTACAAACAAAATCAATTCAGACAAGATTAGGAGGGAAGTAATAAATTGGGAAATCATCTTTACATTCAAGGGTTCTGATAAAGGTCTCATCTCTAAAATATATAGAGAATTGTCTCATATTTATAAAAATTCAAGCCATTCTCCAATCAATAAATGGTCAAAGGATATGAACAGACAATTTTCAGAGGATGAAATTAAAACTATTTATAGTCATATGAAAAGGTGCTCCAAATCACTATTGATCAGAGAAATGCAAATCAAGACAACCCTGAGATACCACTTCACACCTGTCAGATTGGCTAAAATGACAGGAAAAGTTAATGATGAATGTTGGAGGGGTTGTGGGAGGGCTGGGACACTGATGCATTGTTGGTGGAGCTGTGAACGGATACAGCCATTCTGGAGAACAATTTGGAGCTATGCTCAAAAAGTTATCAAACTGTGCATACCCTTTGACCCAGCAGCATTTCTATTGGGCTTATATCCGAAAGAAATCATAAAGGAAGGAAAAGGCCCCACATGTGCAAGAATGTTTGTGGCAGCCCTTTTTGTAGTGGCTAGAAACTGGAAATTGAATAGATGCCCTTCAATTGGAGAATGGATGAATAAATTATGGGATATGAATATTATGGAATATTATTGTTCTGTAAGAAATGACCAGCAAGATGATTTCAGAGAGGCCTGGAGAGACTTACATGAACTGATGCTGAGTGAAATGAGCACAACCAGGAGATCATTATACACGGCAACAACAGTACTATATGACGATTAATTCTGATGGACATGGCTCTCTTCAACAATGATATGTTTCAAACCGCCTCCAATTGTTCACTGAAGAAAGCCATATACATCCAGAGAGAGGGATGCGAAATGTGGACCACAACATAACATTCTCATACTCCTTGATTGATGTTTGCTTACATTGTGTTTCCTTTATCTGATATATCGTTTGTGTAGATAAGATTTTTCTTGCACAACAATGATAAGTTTGGAAATATGTATACATATATTCGATTTGCCAATATTTTAACATAATTAACATGTAGTGGATATCCTGCCATCTAGGGGAAGGGTGGGGAAGTTGGGGGGGAAAATTTGTAACGGAAAGCTATGTAAGGGTTATTGTTGAAGAATTACCCACACACATGTTATGCAAATAAAATAAAGTTAAAAAAAAAATCTAGTTCAACCCTCTTATTTTACAGAATTGAAATCCATAGGATAGGGCAGCTAGGTGGCACAGTGGATAGAGCACCAACCCTGAAGTCAGGAGGACCTGAGTTCAAATCTGGTCTCAGACACTTAACATTCCCTAGCTGTGTGACCCTGGGCAAGTCACTTAACCCTAATTGCCTCAGCAAAAAGCCAAAAAGCCCAAAAAAAGAAAAGAAAAAGAAATCCATAGGATAAATGACTTTCCCAAAGTCATGTTATTAATAAGTAGCAAAACCACTACTTAAATCCAGAACTCAACACCAAACCCAGTGCATTTTCCACTAAATCATTCCACTGAGATTCATGGTTGCATGTGCAATAATCAGCAACCATTATTTTTTTTTTTGGGGGGGGACACATTTTTATTTTTTAAAAATTTATTTACATTAAAAACAATTATTACATGTTGTTACTGCTACGAGTCTTGTTTATTTGGTTGTCATTCTAATTCGATATGAAATTTATTAAGCTCAATTATTATGCATGTTGAGACATTGGGACTCAGATTAAAAACAAAGAAGGTCTTGCCCTCAGGAGTTTACATTCTCCTGGGATATAAAGATAAGTAAATACAAAATATATACAAAGTAATTTTCAGAAATCAGAACACTAACAATTGGAAGACATATGTTGCAATTCCAAAGAAATGACAATTCCAATAATACATTTACTTTGATCCAATAATTCTTTTCCTCAGAATTTACAGAATGTAGATAAATCAACTATTATCCAAAGGTGTAAGGTTACTCTAAATGATTACAACCCACCAATTTGTTCTGCTACAAGCAGAGTGACAGGTAATTTTCTACTCTGTTAACAGCTGGCAATATAACTTTGAGATGAGTCAGAAACAGGAGCAGGGAAACTATTTAAAAGCACTAAACTTTCTTTGGTAAGACATATTTCTGTGGGGGTTCAGGTAGCCTAACAAGTACAAGAGAAAGTAAGCATAGCAAAATCTCTCTTTAAACACTGAGCAGCTTTTGAGAGCTTCTCCCTCCTGAGGCCAAGAAGGTAAAAGTGGGTATTCCAGTTATACCAAAGAAATGATTTAGTAAAACCTCTACACCAAAATGGCAGAACAATAAAGCTGCAAAATATACTTATATAGAAATAGAATTCATAAGACCACTGCAAGAAAGAGATAACTTAATAGGTTCTAGTAAGTTTAAAAAAACAAAATAAAACACTATACAAATGAGTCATCATTCATTCCCCACCTTCCATCAGTATATAAATAAAGAACCCACAAGGAGGGTACATAATACTGCTTAAGAAAAATCATCTTTCTAAAGCTACTTTTATATCTATACACAAGCAAAGAAGACTTAAAATAAAACCTTAATGCTTAGAGTGGAGATAGAATATTTAAGGATGTTTCAAACAAAGCAGGCAATTAATGCTTCCTGAATGAATTTACTTTTTTTGTAATTTTTTTTGTCACTATTACAATCCTTTCTTCGACAATGTTAAACATGAACACTTTTATTAATATTTAACATTATAAATATCTTTTTAATATGGCATTGAGCATTGTTTATGAAATTTTGGCTAGCTTCAAGTCTTACTTGATAACTAGCTAAATGTACCTTATAATTTACCCTGTTGAATTATAAGACCACTTTTCTTTTTTTCTTTTTGGCTCAGAAAATTGGAGTTAAGTGACTTGCCCAGAGTCACACAGCCAGGAAGTGTTAAGTATCTGAGGCCAAGTTTGAACTCAGGTTCCCCTGATTTCAAGGCTGGTGATCTATCCACTATACCAATTAGCTGCCCTAAAACTACTTTTCTTAAGCCAAATAGCTTCAAACATTTTTACAATGAATATAATGTCCCTCTTTTTAAATTTATTTCACAAACTTCACATAATCTGAAGAGAAAACTCAGAACTCTCAGAATTTAACACAAATTTATTTTCTGGGTTTTACAAAAAAGATTTAGTGATTTATTAACTTTCCAAAAGATACTGCATTTGTTTGGATTTCCTGTGCATCTGAGATAGTAGATAGAAAACTTGGCCCATGGGGCCAGGATACCTGGATTTAAATTCAACTGTAATATAAACTGACATAGACAAGGCACCCAACCTCTCAGTCCCCCAGAAACCCTGAAAAATTATAATTTGTTGAGAAGGTGGTTATCACAACTAGGAGTCTCCTCTTCCAAAAGTTTCCTATACCAAGGAAATGACAGATCAAGTCTCTATCCCTAACCTTCCCATGCATTTAGCATTGAACATATTTTCTAGAAGTTTGCTCATCAAATTGAGTGTTAATTCTAGATACAGCATTACAACCTTTAATTTTTAGAAAATAATCTAGTCATTAAGAGCAAGTTAAACTTATTTTGATTGTCAAATTTATCCCAGCATTCATATCTTTTCTCTCTCTTAGATGGACAACCTCTCAGGGCAGTCTTCTATAGCATAACAAGGTTTTCAAAAGTTCTTCTTCACAAACTTGTTTTATTAAAATCTCCTTTATATTAACAAAAGAAATAACGGCCACTGTTGTTAATTCCCTTTTGCGATTTATTAATACTATCTACTACTTTAAAAATTAAGCTTAACAGATAAGCCAATTCATATAGGTTACCACCAAGGGAGTGCTGGTTTAAATGGTTCTTCAGGAGAAATTGAAAATTCCACAAATTTTTAAGTCTCATCTGCATTATTAACATTTACTCCATCACCTTAAGTCTAGACAATCAACAAAATAACAACAATATAGCATTTGGAAATCCCTGAAGTGTAAGTGCTCACCACTAAAAATTTAATAATTCTCCAAGTTAGTTTCAGTACACTTCTGACACTAAAAATTTCCAAACCATTTCTCCTTTCTCTGCCTTTGCATGCCCAATTCAATATTCAATATTTGGTTCAAATTCATTTATTTATCCTATTAACCCAATTCTACCATTCTCTTTCTTTGTATTCACTTACTACTTTCAAGTTTAATTGGTAATATGGAAGGTCTTATTCTTGTTGACATACTAATTTGCAATAGTTCATGATGTTTCTCATGTTGGTGAATCTCTCTTACTAAAAGCACCAGACCTTTGTTCAGAAGAACTGCCATCTTGCTGTTTTCTCTATTCTGTATTCATAAAGTTAATTTTTTTTAATATCAAAGTTTAACATTCAGTTACATTTTATCTTATTTAACATTTTAACCCAGTAACTATCAAGATATTCTTGAATCTTAAACTATCATTCAGTTTGTCAAATGACTCCAAATTTTGTGTCATTTGCAATTTGATAAGCATGCCATTTATGCTAATGTCTTCCCTCAGTTGATCCTGTTCTTTGGTGGTGGTGTTTTCTAGCATACTGTTTCTCCATTAGACTGTGAACTTCTTAAGAAAAGTTTCTTTTACCTTACTATGTATCCTCAGCATTTAGCATGATGCTAGCAACAGCAGGTGCTTAATAAACTAAGATCTGACAAACATATTAAGCAGCCTAGCACGAAGCATGCATCCCTGGAGTATTTCCCTTCAATTTTTCCTTCCAAGCTGATATCAAAATAATAATGAATTTGATGCTGACTACTGAATTTGTTCCAAATATACCTACCCATGCTATTATTTAATCTCCATTTTATTGAGGAAAATAACAAAGAGTTTATCAAGTCCTTCACTAAAAATCTAAGTGAACTATATTTCCACCATTTACCTTTAACTCCTACTTTCTTTAGTACCTCTCAAAAAATGAAACAAGTTAGTTTGGTATGATCATTCTGAAGAAGCCATGCAAGCTCTTTGTGATCACAACTTTCTTTTCTAAATGTTCTGTAGACATTCTTTTTAATAAGTACATACCAGATTTTTGCCAGGAATGTAAGCCAAGCTCATTGGTCTACAGATAAGAGATGCTGTTCTCCTTCTCATTCCCCTTTGTGGTGGGGAAGGGGGAAAAGAAAGCAAAAGACAATTTCATATCTAATTTCATTTGATCTTCTCAGTATAAGGTAGACTGGACATTATCCTCATTTGACAAAGGAGACAATTGAGACAGTTGTTTGAGGTCAAACAGCCAATAAACTATAGTCTGGACTAAAAGCTTTGTGCTTTTCATTAGTCTTAATTTGTCATGGCTCAGATCAAATGGTAATCACGAACTATTCTTTCAAGTTAGATGGAGAATTTTAAGGCCTTTCAACAACCTTAAATGTATACATTTTAGATTTCCAGGACTGTCATCTGACAGATGGCAACTGAAGGTGTGGGACCTCAACATTCTTCCCTTACAAACCACTACACCAAAGGTATCAAACTCAATAAACTAGATTAAAATGAGCTCAGTAAAACAAAAAACAAACAAAAATTATCAATTTGTGGTTTCTGAAGCCAATATATGGTGAAAAGATCTATTTTTATTTGAGTTTGACATCACTGCACCATACCATTAGGATTTCTGGGCCTTTTAATTTGCCAGCAAGCTGACTTTTCTTTTATTTTCCCAACTTGGAATGAGTTCCTTGAGAATAGGGACTCAGCTCACTTTTTAATATGTATCCTCAACTCTTGGTACAATGTTTGCATCCCACCCAAAAAAAAAGTATTTGTTAAAATGATTTTTCATTTAGTCATTCATTCTTCTGAATCACAATGGATTCATATTCAATGATTTTTGGTTATAACACACTTTATATGCATGACTTCATTTAATATCACAATACTGTGAAGTAGGTAAGGAACGGGTTAAGAAAGAAGTAATTTGCCATTGGTCATACAACTAGCAAGTAACAGATTCAGGACTTAAATCCATTTCTCTATTTAAGACAAGTGCTCTTTCTTTTATGTCACTGAGTTTAGTAGACAGAACACTGGATATGAAATCAGGAAGACCTAGTAACAATGGCAGTTGACAGATTAACACCAGCCCTGAAGTCAGGAAGACCAGAGTTCAAATTTGACCTGAGTCAGACTTAACACACCCTAGCTGTGTGACCTTGGGTAAGTCACTTAACCCCAATTGCCTCAGCAAAAAAACAAAACAAAACTATAAAAATGTGAATTGATATTAAAAGTTTGCTCGTGGTAAAATTAGCAAAAGAGTTGTTTTAATAACTACAACTTATCATCAATCAATCCATCAATAAACAATTAAGTACTTAAGATGAGTTAGGAACTGTATATAAGTGCTAGAGATATAAAGAGGCAAAAGTAAATGCCTTTAAGGCGTTTACAATCTGATGAAGTAAGAGAGAACAACAATAAAACAAATTTGTATATACACACATATATCCGTATGTGTGTGTTACAGGTATAATATCAATGTGTGTGTATAACATAGGAAACAACAGAGGAGAGACACTGGAGTTAAGAGGGGTTGGGAAAGGCTTTCTAGGAGGTCTTTAGTTAGATAGAGGAGGAAGAGTATTCCAGATATTAAGGAACAGCCAAAGGGAATGCCCAGAGGCAAGAAATGGAATGCCTTCAGTGGAACAGCCAGGAAGTTGGTGTCACTGGATAAAGTTAGTATATGAGTTGAAGAGTAAGGGAAATGGAAGGGAGACAGGGGAGGCAGCTCAGAACCAGTGGAGTTTTCGAACTGAAAGAGGGGAGTAGGAATGGCCAGCAGGGAATGACATGATCTCACCTATTTTTTAGGAAAATCATTTCAGTAACTGAATGGAGGAGCATTGCAGTGAGAAGAGATTTGAGACAGGAAGTCAGCAACAGGCTTTTGCAGTCCAAGCATGAAGTAGTAAAGGCCTGCCCTACAGTGGAACAGTATTCAAAAAGATTAGCATCATCAATCTATTATGATTACTACTATTTTATTAATAGTATAACTTTGCTTCCTCTCTGTTATAGATGTACTAATAAACACAAGAATTTTGGTGTGGAACAGACTTAAAGAGATTATAAATAGTACAATCTTATTTTATAGATGAGAACAGTTAAACAGCCAACTGTCAAGATCACTATTCCAGAACTACTTCTACTAGATTTTACCTCCATTCATAATATGACCTCAATTTTATCCCAAAGACAATTAAAAGGGGCAAGGGAGGAGAATCTATTTTACAAAAATAATTACAGTAGCTCTTTTTGTTATGCCTAAGAACTGGAAACTAGCATGATGCCTATCAACTGGGAAATGGCTAAACAAGCTGTGGTTGTATGATTGTAACGGAAAACAATTGTACCATAAGAAATGGCAAGCAGAATGTTTTCAGAAAAATCTGGGAAAACTTACAGATGCAAAGTGAAGCAAGCAGAATCAGGAAAACCCTGTACACAGTAGCAGCAATGACTTAGCTATTCTCAGCAGCAATACAGCTATCCAAGACAATCCCAAAAGACTCATAATAATGAAAAATGGTATTCATTTCCAGAGAAAGAACTGATGTTGTGTGAAAAAGACTGAAACATACTATCTTTCATTTTCTTTCTTTTCCATTTGAATCTTCTTGCACAAAATGTAAATGTTTTACATAATTATACATGTATAAGGCAGACTCATATATAATATCAGATTGCTTATTTCAGGGAGAGGGAGAGGAGAGAAGGTGAGATAGAATTTAGAACTTAAAACTTTTATAAATGTTAAAAATCATTTTTACATGTGAGTGGAGGAGAAATAAAATATTATTTTTTAGAAAATAATAATATAGCCTAGAAAAAAAAGCTGTATTTCTATTGAACAGGGATGACTGATTCTAACTTATTCACACTTTTCCCTATGCTCCCCTCTTGTGACCAGTGGGACACATTTATGAGAAAACTGCCTATGGGGAAGTAATAATTTATGAGAATGAAACAAAATAACAATAGTAATAACAGCTCTCTATGGTATTCTGCACAGTGTATTTAATTTTAGCCTCACAGCAACACCATTAGTAAGTAGTATGAATATTACAATGTTCATGTTACAGATGAAGTAATGGATTTATAGAAGTAACTTGTTCAGGGTCACATAGCTGATAAAATGAATAGGATTCAAACCCAGGTTTTCTAACAATTACCACAGTACTCTTCAGGTAAAGTTCAATAAGCCTTGGGAAACTCATGACTTTGGCACCATTACATACTTTATACTGATGAGCTAACCAACTAAGTAAACAAAGGCAACTGTCAAGAATCACATCAAAGCAGTTGCCATGTGACAAAAAAAATAACACCAACACTCACAATCCCAGGCTCCTAAATTAACCAATCTGTCATATTCCATCTTCCATGGAAAAGAAAATCATGGTTGTTTCTTCAACTTTAAGGTCTGTATTTTAATTTCTGTGACTTAAGAGGAACAGTTAAGTTAAACATCAGCTTATATTAAACTTAAAAATGGCTGTCTTATGGCTCTCTTCAACAATGAAATGTTTCAAACCAGTTCCAATTGTTCAGTGAAGAAAGCCACATACACCCAGGGAGAGGGATGTGAAATGTGGACCACAACATAACTCTATTGATGTTTGCTTGCATTGTGTTTCCTTTCTCTGATTTTTCTTTCTTGTAGATACGATTTTTTGCACAACAATGATAAGTGTAGAAATATGTATACACATATTCGATTTATCAAGTATTTTAACATAATTAACATGTAGTGCATTTCCTGCCATCTAGGGGAGGGGTAGGGACTAGGGGGGAAAAATTTGTAACAGAAAGCTTTGTAAGGGTCAGTGTTGAAGAATTACCCATACATATGTTTTGCAAATAAAAAGCTTTAATAAAAACTTTAAAAAAAATGGCTGTCTTTAGGACTACTATTTTAAAATAAAATTAATTTAATTCATGATGTAAAACTGAAAAGCTTATGCATAAAATTGATACATCCGAGATAAGGGAAGAAGTTGAATGGAAGGGCAGGAAGGAAATTTTGAGTAAAATTTTTCTGATAAGGGTTTTCAAGATATATAAATAATTAACATATGTAAATATATGCATATATACACATACACACACATGTCATTCCCTAATAAGTGGTCAAAGCATAGGAGCAGTTATCAGAACTCCAAATTAACCACTAAATGAAAGATGTTTCAAAACATGATTAGAGAAATACAAATCAAAACAGCCTCATGATTTTACTTCAAATCCTAAAAACTGGCAAAGCTGACAAACTCTAGAAAGTCAATTTTGCAGGAGTTGTAGGAAGAAAAGCATGCTGGTACATTGTTGGTGGAGTTATGAATCAATTTGGAATTATGAAATTAAAAGGACTAAAATTTGTTTAGCATATTTTATATGTGTAATTGTTATGCTTACCTTCTCAAGAAGTGGGAGATGGATAAAGAAGAAAGAATTTAGAACTCAAATATAATTGGAAAATAATGAAATACATACCTATACTTATATATATACATACATACATATATATATATACATACACACACTCACAAATGACTAAACTGTCTATAAACTTTGATCCAAATTGCATTGCTAGGCTTATACTTCCTTCTCCCCTTCTCCCAGGACATTTGTAAGAGAATTTTTTTGTCAAAGTTAAGAATTAGAAACAAAGCAGATGCCCACTGACTAGAGAATGGCTAAACAATATATTAAATGTAATTGAATATTACTGTGCTGTGAGAAATAGAGATTGTGATGAATATAGAAGCAGCATGGAATCTGATAATAACTGAAACAGAGCCAAGAAAACAATAGTACAGGAACTACAATAGATCAAACAGAAAGAACTACCAAAAAATCAAACAGGATACTACAAAATTATAAAGATTAAGCATGACTCAAAAAATATAACAATATTCACTTCTTTACTAAGATGAAAGGTCCAGAAGTATGCACATATTTTCAGTTTTTTTAATGTATTGATCATTTATGGTGATTTTTTCCATTTTTTTTCTTTAAAAATACTATTTATATATGCTGGGTCTCTGGAAAGGAAAAGATGAAGGCAATCTGGCAATGTAAAAAACAAAAAATATTTTTAAACTATACAATAAAGTGAAGACATGACATTTTGGTACATTACTACAATGTGTCTCTTTTAGTGTTTATGCTGGGGTAGCACTTCATAATAAAGTCCCATGATTGGAATCTCATCGACCCAACATATTGAATATTGTTTTACTGCAAGTAACATAAACCTTGCATCCAGTGTCTTTTAATAACTTACATAAACAAAAATATAAAACATCAGCATTAGTACTCTTTAAACACGGATCCATGAATTTGCTTAACATTTTGATAACTGTAATCATTATTTCTTTTACAATTCCATGTTTCGGAAGCATTGCTCTGAAAGGGGAACAAGGTCCAAGATACAAAAAAGGTTAAGAATTTCAGCACTGATCCACTCTCTACTTTCTAGCTGCCATCTAATGACAGTGATGAAGAACTATTTATGGAATGATCTATGTTCTAGTTTCTTCAACTGTGGGTCTCAACCCCAGTAACTGAATATGTGTAGGGGTCATAAAAGTAAGATTTATTATCAGTAAGTATTTAATTTCTACATCTATATACTCAGAGTTGCCTAAAAATTTCTCTGGTAAAAATAGGTCATGGGTGGAAAAATTTTTAAGAACCCTTGAAAATGCATACTCTTTGATCCAGCAGTTTTTCTATTGGGATTATATCCCAAAGAGATCTTTCTTTGTTTTTTTCTTTTCTTTTACTGAGGCATTTGGGATTGATTTGCCTAGGATCATACATTAAGAAGTGTTAAAATTTGAACTCAGATCCTCCTGACTTCAGGGCTGGTGATCTATCCACTGCACCACCCTAGCTGGGTGAAAGATCTTAAAAGAGAGAAAGGGACTCACATGCACAAAAATGTTTGTGACAGCCCTTTTGTAGTGGCAAGAAACTGGAAACTGAGTGGATGTCCATCATTTGGAGAATGGCTGAATAAGTTATGGTATATGAATGTTATGGAATATTATTGTTCTGTAAGAAACAACCAGCAGGATGATTGCAGAAAGGCCTGGAGAGATTTACATGAACTGATGCTAAGTGAAATGAGCAAAACCAGAAGATCATTATACACGGCAATAACAAGATTATACGATGATCAATTCTGATGGACATGGCTCTCTTCAACAATGAGATGATTCAAACCAATTGTTCAGTGATGAAGAAAGCCAAATACACCCAGAGAGAGGACTATGGGAACTGAATGTGGTTCACAACATAACATTTTTCACTTTTTTTGTTGTTTGCTTGCATTTTATTTTGCTTCTCTCTTTTATTTATTTTTACTGCTTTGATTTGATCTTTCTTATGCAGCATGATAATTGTATAAATATGTATGCATATATTGGATTTAACATAAATTTCTACCATGTTTAACATATATTGGTCTATTTGCCATCTAGGGGAGGACGTGGGGGGGGGGGAGAATTGGAACACAAGTTTACAAGGGTGAATGTTGAAGAATTGTCTATGAATATGTTTTGAGAAATAAAAAGCTTTAATAAAATTTTTTTTAAAAAAAGAAGCCTTGAAAGAGTCTTCAAGGTTTTTAATATTTAAATAATGAAGGCATACAAACAATGGAAAAAAAGCTCTATTTTCTGATATAGGTTCCAACCTTTAATGGTTGTAAAATCTTAGACTAGTTACTTCTCTGGGTTTCTTTCCTTATAAAAAAGGGCTAATACAATCCATTCTATTTTATTTCATCCAAGGACCCATACAAAGATCAAATTTTGTAACATATTATAATATTCCAAAAATTATTTAAAACTCTACACAAATACAAGGCATTTTTATTACTGTATAACCATCCCTCGTCTAATGGAGAAATTGTATTAGAAAAGTAAATTGAGAAAGAAATTTCTGTAAATTATGTTACTTTCTTTTAAATGAGGAGAAAAAGTGTTTTCCCCTAAAGCAGAATTTTTAAAAAAGCACACTGCATATATTTTCTATAAATTATACAGAAGAATATTTAAACATAGAAAAAATACTGAATTTGGAATCCAAAAAACTTTAAGTTCCAATCCTGACTCTGCTACTTATTATCTAATAAGTGGCAAGTCCTTTCACTCCTCTCAGCTTTGGTAAATTGATCAAAGAGAAAAGACGAGATAATCTGCAAGATCTTTTCCACCTTTAAATTCTATGATCTGGTAAATACTGCACTAAAATATTTCATAGTACAAATGGTTATCTTGAAATGAAATTCATGGCATTCACTGTCAATTGCCCAATCCCTTTAAATTTGTAAACATACACTTTCGCATGTGAATGTCTATGTGGATATATACAATACAGTCAGGATGTGTTTGCAGTGTGTAAAAACACAAAACTAGCACCTTTTTTAGCCTCTTCCTTCAAATCAGATCCTAGAACATAGTATATTTAATCTTTAATGGGGCCAAATGCACACTGTCTATAAGTCATATTGGCAAGCCAATTTCCAGAAAAGTAATTTCAGAGTGCTGTTTATAACCCCGCCCCCCAAAAAGAACTGATCAAATATTGGAATGGCTAGGAAATTGGGAATGAAATATATTACCCAGCTACTGAAAACATTCTGATTTTTTTTTTTTTTTTTTGCTTTTTGCTGAGGCAATTGGGGTTAAGTGACTTGCCCAGGGTCACACAGCTAGGAAGTGTCTGAGACCAGATTTGAACTCAGGTCCTCCTGACTTCAGGGCTGGTGCTCTAACCACTGCGCCACCTAGCTGCCCCAACATTCTGCAAAACGTGTCTGCAAATGTTGAAAAGAAAGAGCAGAAGCAATCTATACTAGGAAATCAATATTCAAACGACTTTTACACAAATAAACAGAATTTGGTGTTTTAGAATATAATGTTCAGTAGATCCTTTTACCTATAAGTTGTTTAAGTTTGCAATCATTATTATCATTAATATTATTTTAATCCAAATTACTTTGGAAAAAATCAAAAGCCAAGACAACTTGAGAATCAATAATTCCTCTAAATTTCCTTGAACATAAAAATAGCAAATTAGTCAATTTCTCATAAAAAATGGGGATTAAAAATTTTAAATAAGTACCCAAAATTCTAGAATAATGTTTTTATATTTTTCATATTCTCATATATTTAATATTAATATGTATGTTCTTTTACATTTCTTGTTAATTTTTATATAAAGGGCTTTGTTCAACATTCTTGTTTGTTTAATATTCTTTTATGACTTCAAAGACAATGTTCCTATATTATTACCCCAGTATGAACCATTTATTCATTCATTTAGTAAACGTCATAGAAAACTGTTAGATAATGGAGGATATACAAAGTTTAAACAAGATAAGTTCAATGCCCTCATGGAACTTACAGTTTAGCAGGGAGTATGAAACAAAGATTATTATAACCTAAAATATTATAAAAGTACAGTAAAGAAATACTAGATATTTAATTTCTATCTCTGCTTTCACATTTAAACAACATTGCTAGAATGTGTTGCATTAGGGCTGACTGCTAGAACAAGGGCTACAGTGGTTGCCAAAAACTTCTGCTGCAGATATCAGATCTATAGCAGCTACTGGTGGGGGACCCCAATGAGAGTAGCAGCCACCAGAATTCAAAAGTACTCTGCAAAGTAGCTGACCAAAGTGGTGACCATTTGCACGAGATACCTCTCAACAAAGATGAGACCAAAAGTCCTCAAAAACCATGGACTTTCACTTTCTAATGATCCATGATATGAAGCCAATTGATAATTATTTTTAATTATGTTTTTACTGATATCTCTTTTTTTTTTTACATCTTCATGGTTGTTTCCAGCATCCCTCCCTTTTCTCAGAAAGCCATCCTATATAACAAATAGTAATATTTTTTTTTAGAAATATTAAATGAAACATTTACTCCTGTTGGTTTTTTAAAAATGACAAATTACAAAGGCACAGAAGCTTACTTAAAATATTCATACATGGAGTAGTTAGTAAAAAGTTTCAATTTTATCCAATTGCAGTTGACTAAAGAAAACTAGATTCTATACAAGATAAATTCTAGCAAATCCAATGAGAATAAATGAATTACATGGATTTTGTCTTGTCACATTCCATCCAGCTGAGGAGAAACTTTTTATGCATTTTGCCCATCATCCCATACCTCATCACTCCTAGTTTAGGTTTCCCAGCTTTTGTAGGTTTGGCCTGGAATTCTCATTCTAAAAAGCTTTCGATATCCCAGATCAGTTTTCTGGGTTTTTCAACAACTCAATGGGTCAGTCACCATGTCCAGTTGAAAAAGTAACATTTCTGGATTCGGTATTAAATAAGTACTTTCTAACTTCTCATTTCTGCTGTTCCATTAATTTATTAAGGTAGGATCCCTTTTAATTAATGACATAGACTGTATTGCAGGTTATTGAATGTTCTTTTCTCCCATTCCAGGAGGCATGAAAAATTTTATTTTTGTTCTCTGGAATATAACAAATTTCTCTTCAATTTTTAAAATATTTTTCTTCAAAAAAGTTACTGTTATGCGAAATTAAGAATTTTAATACTTTAGTAATATATTCTAAGAAATACTTATGAATTCTTGAAATATTAGAAAAAGTGTCTGATATCCTATTATATATGATAAGGCAAAAAAGTAACAAATAGTAATTTTTAAGACAAAAATTAAGGAGAAATTGGGGGTGGGGGGGAGGAGAGGCAGAAATCAGCATAATTCAATCAATACACTGAAAAGGTTTGAAATTATCTGTGGACCTCCTACTTCCAGGAAGGCTGGATTCAGTGTCTTCTCTTATCTTCTTCATTTCAGTCAGGCTTATCTTTATAATTTTATGGTATTCACTTTTGATTTTTTTAGTTTGTGGTTGTTTTAAACACAGATACACACATACAGAGTTCACTAGGCTTAAAATGAGGAAGACTCATCTTCCTAAATTCAGATCCAGCCTCTGATGCTGACTAGTCCCTTAACCTCGTTTGCCTCAGTTCTTCATCTATAAATGAACTGGAGAAGAAAATGGCAAACTACTCTAGTATCTTTGCCAAGAAAACCCCAAAATGGGTTCATAAAAGAGTCAGACATAATTGAAACTAAACAACAGAATATATTTTATAGTTCGAATGTAAACTGTTTTCTTCACTGCTCACCACATGCTACATCATATAGATCTTTCCATGTTTGTCTACATTTTTCACAAACATCATGTCTTACAGTATAGTAATATTTCATTACATTCATGTATTGCAATTTTTTAAAGTTATAATCCAATCAATGATCATCTACTTTGTTTCCCATTCCTTGCTATCACAAAAAGTGCTATTAATATTTTGATGTACATGGAGACTTTCTTATCAATGGCTTTGTTGGGAATATAAACCTCATAATAATGTCTCTGGCTCACAGGACATGGACTTGTTCATCACTTTATTTCCATAATTTCAACTTGCTTTCCAAAATGGTACTGCCATTTTACAGTTCCATCCACAATGTATCGGTGTGGGGTAGCTAGGTGGCACAGTGGATAGAGCACCAGCCCTGAAATCAGGAGGGCCTGAGTTCAAATCTGATCTCAGACACTTAACATTCCCTAGCTGTGTGACCCTGGGCAAGTCACTTAACCCCAATTGCCTCAGCAAAAAGCAAAAAAAAAACAAACGAACAATGTATTGGTGTGCCTATCATCTCCCAAACCCTGCAACACTGACTTGCCATTTTTTATCATCTTTGCCAACTAGGAGAATTTGAGGTGAAATCTCAGGTTTGTTGTGATTTGCATTTCAATTACTAATGATTTTGCAGCATTCTTTTACATGATTGTGAATACTTTGTAATTTTTCTTTTGAGAAGTATTTGATATCTTTTGGTCACTTAACCAAAAGCAAATGAGCATGAACTGTCTATTAAGAAAAACTCCAAACATGTCCTTTCTTTGGACAAAGGAGAACATACAACTTTTAGTGTTCTTGGGCAACTTAAATATAAATCTGTGCATGCCTCCCTCTTCTGGAATTTAGTCTTGGGTGTGGCCCTTTCCTGAAATAATAAATGTCATATTATTCTGATATGTGGTATTAATATGGGGTAAAACTTGTATATTTTGAGATAATGTACTATAAAAAAAATTCTTTTTGGCCAGCACTGTTAGGGAAAGATGCAAAAAAAAAGTATGAAGGAATAATAATGTTCAGAGTCTCCTAATCATGCCTTGAAAGAAAATTTAAAAGTACACATTGGAAAAACTGTCAAGACAAAGTCTATTTCAGTATTGAGGATCAATATGAAAATGATAGATGGCAAAATAAATAATGTATACTAATAAAAAATATGAATAAAATATTCAGAAACAACACTGATCAATATTTTCTGACTCATTAAAATTACATTGCATTCTTCCACAAGATCTTGTTACTCAGTAGTTTGCCCATATATTTTATACTCTTCTCCTAAACAGACCAGAATTATTCCTCAAAGTTCTACCTGAAACCTTGCTCATGTTCCACTATAAGTCGATCTATTCTTGCTCCAAATTCATCTATCCTCACACTTTAGACAAAAGCTAAAATTCAAGTTCTGCCTAATATGTATGAACACAATCCTTTCTAATAGTGTTTCCTTAATTTTTTTTCTGTAACATATAATTCTTAAATATAATGCATCTCTCTTTTTACAACTCACTTTACTTGCTTTCTCTGCTTATTAGAAGATTATATACAGAATAAAACTTTTTACTGGGCTATAATTAAAATGATTTACTTTCTAAAAACTGAGCAAAAGTATGAACCTGTTTTTATTTCTCTGTTCTACATAGTTCAGAAAGTTGTTCTTCCTTTCCTCCCCCATAACACTCTTCTCCACACCCTCCACCCCAGATTCTGACAGTATTGCATTTCAGTTAACTAGCAGATAGTTCCCATTTTTGAGTCTCCTATTACAGTTTACAGGTTTCATTCAGTGTTCAATGCAGAAGTATCAGATATCTATTTTCCTTTTCACTCCTTTTCCTGTTATATCTGCTGCATGCAATTGTCAATCTCTACTTTTTTATTTCATACTTATAAAATTCTGAGACTTTTCCATTGAGTTATTAGGCAAGAATGAAAAATAACAAAACTCAACCACAACTTATCTGAAATAAAGAGTTTCCACAATAGAATTTGTTTGAGTTCTCTGTATTATTTTTTTTTTTTTGTTTTTTTTTTTTTGCTGAGGCAACTGGAGTTAAGTGACTTGCCCAGGTCACCCAGCTAGGATGTGTTAAATGTCTGAGACCAGATTTGAACTCCTGAATTCAGGGCTGGTGCTCTATCCACTGCTCCACCTAGCTGCCCCTCTGCATTAATTTTTTTTTTTAACAGTTCAACAATTAACAAAACCCAGAAGATTTCTGGTCACCATCAATTAGATAAATTCCTATTTTGAGATCAAGTGAAGTATTCAACAGAAATTCGTGAGTGATAGTTTTGAATAAATTCCAAAATATTTGTTACCTTGTAAAAAAAAAAAAACTTCTAACTGAAAAGAACTGCTAGTAAAATGAAAATAAATCTGTCAGAAATTAAGAGACCAACATCTTAATCTATGTTCCATAATAAACTAAAAATGGATACCTCATTTGAATATTAACATACAATTAAAATAATGAATTAGGAAAGCAGCAGATTATATGCCTTTTTCTTTTTTTTTTTTTTTAATCACCAATTTCTATCTCTTATACATACACGTCTCCCCAGAGAATGAAGGGTAGGGGGGAAAAGAGAATTTAAGTCTGATGTTATATGTAATGTTCCATCTTCTCTTATCCTCATATCCTTATAGCTTTTCTTTGGGGCCAAACTTGCTCTTTATAATTTTGACACTTATCTTGATTATTTTGTGATTTTTCTTCCCACTTACACTGATGTAGTCATTGTATTTTTTTTTTTTTTTTGGCTCTGCTTCAATTTGCATCAATTCATTTAAGCCTTTCCATACTTTTCTATTCCTACTGTTTCACATTTCAAACAAAGTACAGTACTATTCCATTATATTCATGAATAATTTGCTTAGCCACTCCCCAAATGATGTGTCAAATGAGGGCTTGTAAAGTTGAGGGAGACATGGGTAGGTTTATAAGAAATAGGAACAAGCCAGTAGTTAGGGAGATTTACAGATTAAACAGAAATGATGTTTATGGGGGCAATCTGCTGGAGGACATGAAAAATAGTGTACATAGAGAGAGGTTGTTCCTGGAAGACTCACCTCTTCATCAAATATTACAAAGAAAGAGTAGAAAATTGGGGATGATGTCAAGTGATTTTGAATGTATGAAGGAGAGCTCAGAGAAAATGAAATTCAGCAAATAAGAAAATTTAGTGACATCAACTGTTATGAACTCCTTTGTTAAACCTCTTTTCTTCACCTTCATATTTCAACTAAGGTGGCTAAGAAATAGTTTTGTCTCTTATTCTTACCCCTTTAACTCCTTCCCTAAAGCACAGGTCATCAGCAAATCATGGGTCATGAAGTCCTAGACTGCTGTAGCATGTTCTAGTTGGTTTATGTATTACTCACACACTGTTAGTAGGGCTGGATTTTGGCTCTCCAATTGTAATCTCCTGACTCTTACTCAAGACCATGTGTTATTGGTCTAATTAGCTCATTATGGCACCTGAACATTCTATTAAAATGAATCATCTTTATAACATATATACCTTCTGAACTCCTAAGTTCTCTTCAAAAACAGGCCCATAGAGACTATCATACTATAAATAGGCATTTTTGTAAAGCATTCACAATACCATAAGCTCAAATCAGGACTTCCTATAATGTGGTACCTATCAGCGAAGGAAATATCAAAAAAAAAACTTAGGTACAACACACTAGTTCAGCCCTCTGCACAGCAATATCCCAAAATGTCAACTGAAACAAAGGCTTCCTTCCATGTTCTCCTTTGTTTATAAATAAGAGCAAAGAAATGCTTAATCAAAACAAAGGTAGCATCTCACAACTATAAGTGAATGGCAACTGTTATTTTATTTACTCAACTATTTGCTATTCATATAGTTTCATTTGCATGTTATTTTCTATATTGACCTCTACTATAATTGACCATTTTAACATATAAACTCATATTATGCATTTTTGCTGTTGGGCAGCAAACTATTACACTTTTTAAATAATTAATACCATTAAAAGAGGTGGAACAAAAACCAGTGAAAAGCTCAATAGCCAAATAACTTCATAAATAACAAGTGGTACAAAAGGCAAAAGATATTGAATTCTACCACCCATTTTCTGTCATCCATAACAAAATAACTAAATTTATGAAATGAAAACTTAAAATTTACATAAAATCTCCTTTAGAAAAATATTAACAACTAGCTAACATTTACAAATTGCCCATTGTATTTAACACTGAACTAAGAGGGAAGGGGAAAATAGGAAACAAATTGGAAGATGAGACAGTACATTTGTATTAACAAATTTTAAAAAGGAAATTAAAGAAAAACCTGGTATACTGACATGGTATGCAAAAAGAGAGCCAGAAGAAGAGAATGTGTGAAAGGAAGAATACATTATCATGACAATACACCCTCCATCCAGAAAAGAGAGTCCTACTTTAACAAAGAGTTAAAAGTCAAGTAATAGACTAGGAAAATAAGCAGAAAACAGAAAAAATTTCTGAACATAGTTACCAGGACAAGGATGAGCAAAACATACACTTAGAAGAATATAGTAAAATCAAAACTCCTACATCCAAAGTCTCCAAGAAAAATAAGAATTGGGGGGTACCTAAGTGGTGCAGTGGATAGAGCACCAACCCTGAAGTCAGTAAGACCTGAGTTCAAATGTGACCTCAGATACCACTTCCTAGCTGTGTAGCCCTGGGCAAGTAAATTAATCCCAATTGCCTCAGGGAAAAAAAGAAAATAAGAATAGGGTTCAAGCCATGGAAGAACTCAAAAGAGATTTTGAAAATCAAGGAAGATAAAGGAAAAATTAGGAAAACAATTCAGTGGTACAAAAGGAAATATAAAAAAGTAATAAGGAAAAGAATGCCTTAAAAAGCAAAACTGATCAACTGGGAAAGGAGGTAAAAAAGCTCACTGAGGAAAATAATTTCTTAGAAATTATGACTTTATGAAAAATCAAGATACAATAAAGCAAAACAAAAAAAAAAGAAAAAGAGAAAAAAAAAATAGGGGGGAAAAGTGAATTATCTCCACCAGAAAAACAACTGACCTGGAAAATAGATCCAGGAGAAATAATTTAAAAATTAATGGTCTGTCTGAAAGAAATGATTAAAAAAAAAAAAAAAAAAAAAGAGCACTGACCATCATCTGTAAGAAATTTTCAAGGAAAATTGTCCTGATATTCTAGAACCAGAGAGTTAAATAGAAACTGAAATAATTCACCAATCACCTCCTAAAAAAGATCCCAAAATGACAATTCCCAGGAATCTTATAGCCAAATTCTAGAACTCTGAGGTTAAGGAGAAAATACTGCAAGCATCCAGAAAGAAATAATTCAAGTATAGTGGAGGCACAGTCAGGATAACACAAGATTAAGCAGCTTCTACATTAAAAGATTGGAGGGGCTTGGAATATATTTGGGAGAGCAATGGAGCTAGGATTACAACCAAGAATCACCCACCCACCCACTGAATATAATCACTCAGGGTAAAAGGTGGATATTCAATGAATGAGAAGACATTCAAGCATTCGTGATGAAAAGATCAGAGGTAAATGGAAAATCTGATTTTCAAATATAGGACTCAGGAGAAGCCGAAGAAAGTAATAAGGAAAGTGATATCATAAGGGATTTAATAAGGTTTATCTATTTCCTACATAGGAGGATGATACTTGTAATTCATTAGAATTTGCTCATTATTACAGCAGCTAAAAGCAGTATATTATAGACAGGGCACATTTGTGAGTTGAATATGATGGATAATATCTTTTTTTTTAAATGATGAAATTAAGGGGTTAGAGAGGAATGTACTGAGTGAAAGAGAAAGGGAGAAGTGGAATGGTGTAAATTATTTGCCATTAAAAAAGAGGCAAGGAAAAGCTTTTATAGTGGAAGGGAGGAGAGGGAGGAAGGGGAATAGGTAAACCTTATTCTCATTAGAAATGGCCCAAAGAAGAAATAGATACACACTTAATATGGATTTAGAAATTTATCTTCTCCTGCAGGAAAACAGGTGGGGAATGGGATATGGGAAAGAGGGGGAGGGCAATAAACAAGAGGCCACATTGGGGGAGGAAATGATTTGATCAGTTGCAAAATACTTTTGAGGGACAGACAAGGTGAAAGGAGAGAGAATAGAATAAATAAGGGGAAATAAGTTAGCAATAATAATTGTAAAAAGAATTTTGAAGCTAATTTCTCTAATAAGGCCTATTTCTCATACACAGAGGGAACTGAGTCAAATTTATTTTTTTAAAAAAAGAGCTATGTCCTAATTGATAAATGATCAAAAGATATGATTTATGCCCAAAGGGCTATAAATTTGTGCATATCCTTTGACCTAATAATACCACTAATAGGCATAAATACCAAAAGATTTTTTTTTAAAAAGGACCTATATGTACAAAAATATCTGTACCAGCTCTCAAGGCAAAAAATTGGAAATTGAGAAGATAACCATCATTTGGGGAACTGGGGAATAGCGGAATTATTGTTGTTTTATGGGAAATGGTGATCAGATTGCTTTCAGAAAAAAAAACCCTGGAAAGTCTTTCATGGATTCAAGCAAAGTGAAATATCTGTGTACAAAGTAATAGCAATGTCCTGGGATGACCAGCTGTAAATGACTTTGCTATTTCAGCAGTACAATGATCCATGCGCATGACTACTCTGAAGGATTTATGATGAAAAATCCTATCCACATCCAGAGAAGAAACTGATTTTGTCTGAATGCAGGTTGAAACTCTCTCTCTTTCTTAACTTTATTTTTCCTGAGGGTTTTTTTTTTTTTTT
>JAJPUD010006359.1:0-34575 GCA_023553655.1 Myrmecobius fasciatus
TTGCATCAATTTGAATGAGAGCTCCCTGTATCATTCTATGACTTTTAGATGAGGAAACTTGATCAGTTTCTCCCAACCATTTCAATTTCTACAATTCCTAAGATCATATATTTTGAGCTAGAAGGACCTTAGAACTCATTGAATCCAAGATTCTTATTTTACTCATGAGGAATCTGAAGTCAAGAAAGGTTAAATGATTTTCCCATGACCCCACAGCTGATGCATGTTGAAGTCAGGATTCAAACCCAGATTCTCTGAAATTCAAATCCAGAATTCTTTCCTCTCTGGTGGAAAAAAAAAAAAAACTTTCCAAATCATGTGATAACTCAGTGTCCATATTTGGGAATAGAAAAGAAAAAAATTCACAAAGCTTCTTATAAAAGAGATTTATTATAGGATATTTAAATAGTTGATTGAAACCTTAGGAGAGTTAGAATTGAAGGTGGGGTACTGCAGTCCTCCATACTATCAATCAGATTGGGATATTAGAATGGCAGCTCTTTCTTCAGATGGGTTACCTATTTTCCCCTTTGGAATAGAAAAGGTCCCAACTCTGATATGTGTTAAAGATGTTCCCTCTTGCCTCAGAATTCCAAAATGGTGATTGGTGGAAAATGAATATCTTTACTTCTACCTAATTATAACAACAACAATAATAATATTTAGCATTTATATAGCTCTTAGAGAGGCATCTAGACAGTGAAGTGGATAGAGCACTGGGATTGGAATCAGAAAAACTCATCTTCCTAAGCTCAAATCTGGCTTCAGATACTTTCTAGCAAGTCATTTAACCCCGTTTGCTTCAGTTTCCTCACCTGTAAAATAATCTGGAGAAAAAAAAACAGCAAAACAATTCAGTAACTTTGCCAAAAAAAACCCAGATAGGGTTATAAAGGGTTAGACATGGCTGATCAACAACAATGGGGATTTGCAAAGCATTTTATAAATATTATTTCATTTTATCCAAATACTCATAATTTAGATAGCTCCAAATCAAAAATATACTTTGCCTTTGAGGAGTTTGCTTTCTACTTAGGAAGAAAATAATTAAATAGAAAATAATTTGCAGAGAAAAAAAGCAATAATACTCAGAGAATGAAGCAAGTTGTTTATATAGAGAGTGAATAAACCTTTAAAGGAACCCAAGGATTCTAATTAATCAGTCAATGAGTGAGCATTTATAAAGCACCTACAATTAGGGCACTTAATAAATAAAAGCTCTCCAAGGTATTGCCAAATAATAATGTTTAAGGTGGGTATTCAGGTACATATTCCCCTGCTGGATCATAAGTTCTCTGAGGTCAAGGACTCTAAGTATGATTGTATATGCACATGCATGTATACACATACACACATATACAAAGGTACTTAGTAAATGTTTATTGATTGATTGATCATCAAGCACCATACTACACACTAGAGGTACAAAGATAAGAATGAAACAGACCTACCTTAAATGAGCTTACATTTTATCAGAGGGACAGCATGTAAGATACTATTCCTTTATATTACCTTTTCATATTAGTTTGGTGCTAAAATGATTAAATTTACAATTTTTTAAAGAAAAAATTAAATCAGTTGGCAAAGAGGATATAAAGTATTGCCTGTTTTAGAAATGAATGATTTGGATTTTAAAAGGGGAGGAAAAATCCTTTGATTTAATAAAGCTGTTAAAAATTTGTAAAGATTTTATTTTTTTAGAAATAGCTATGTGAGGAAACAGTTATTTGTTGTTTTCAAAAAGGATAGTGGCTGAATGATGGCCTGAATAAAGCGGCCTACTTTTAGGCTTCTTTTGTATCTTAATAGTTTGGTTGTTTAAAGGAGAAAAGAAAGAACTTTATTCTATTATAAACTGATAAACTTAGAGTACTGAAAATACAGTTGCCAGAGATGCATATTATTAAGATGTGTACTATTAATCTTCTTTGAAGATTTTGGGCTGGTTGGAATTTTAGGGGATTCTAATCCATTAGTTCATTTGCATGTAACTGTTTTAAGGTTTAAGAGATTAAAACCCCCTAAATTAAAAAGCACATACCTAATTGGAGATCATATAATTGAGAAGATGATTTAATGGAGGAGATTTGGTGAGTTTTTACATCATAAGTGACAGGTGAATTTCTGAGAATAAAAGGCTGTGATTAAGCCATTGAGAATAAGGAATAGGTGAATATTGAAGAACCTAGAAAATAAAAACTGAAAACTGAAAAAAAGGAAGAGGGGTTAAAATAACAACAATAACAACCAGCAGAAAACTGGTTTTGTCAGAGCTATGTGAAGAAAGGGGAGTCAGGAGCAGTCAGTTGAAAAAAAGGCTTTAGCTACTGATTGGCTAAAAAGAGACTAGCACTCATTATATGAGAGCTTCACTGTTGGCTTTTGCCCTTCAATGTCACTTAGAGTTTGAGAGAGAAAAAGCAATGTGTTAGCCTCTAATATCATCTTTATCTTGAAAGAAGAAAAAAAACATGCTTTAAAGCTATTTTGTGGAGGTTCTATTTGATATTGCCCCATGTGATGGAGCCTTCAGAGCCTTATAATTCCCTGTCTTAAAGCAAACTACTAGCTAAATTCAGAGGAAATACTTTCTCAGCATCTTTTTAAAGGTATATGTCAAGAAGTTTGAGAAACCTTAAGCCAGGTATTTAGATGGATGGCACGACTGATTGACAAGGCCTAGGTAAGTGAGTTGTAAAAGAATAGATTTATATATCTTATAAGGAAATACATTTATATTCCTGGTGATAATTTTAGTTCTAATTACTGGCTCATTTATGTTTCTATTGAGTGCCAAAAACCCTTATATATTCCCCCATGGAGATGATGCTCATAATTAATGGTGGTTGGTATAGGCCAATCAGATCTAAGGAAGCACCAAGTTCCCTATGCTGGGTAATTTTGTCTATCCAGGAGACTATCAGATATCTTATTACCAATTTAAAGCCTTAAGCTATTCCCAAAACAAAGAGATTTCAATCCTCTATTTGGCTATGTCTAAATAAGGTTACCATTCATCAGCCTCCCTTAACCCCAATATTTTATAATCCTAACTGCTCTTTAGGCATCAATTTTCTATGTGAATTCTAGTTATACCAAAGCCTAGGAACTCTTTCCTTCAAATCTTGATTGGTCCATTAGTTGTTCCTTCCTTGTGATAGGTCTTGTCATAGCCTACTATAGGCTATGACTACCATTTTAAGTTGAAAGAGCTTGTAAATGCTTCATCCATTTAAAAGTAGAAGAGAATGGAACTTGTCCAAATGAAGGAAAAAAGAATCAAAAAGAGGAGTCATTATCAGAGAAATCTATTTATGTAGTACTAATGTTCCTAAGTGGACCAGTGACCTCAAATTCTGATATCCAGAGTTATAAATCCTGAATACATAGGTGTTAATCACTTATTCCCCCCTCCCCCCCCCGGATAGATTTCTGGAAATATGTGTATTATCTGGCCTCATTTGAGACCATCACTGACCATATCGTTTTAGAGAAGAATAAAGTATAAATGGACCAGAAGAACCTCACAGTAAATCACAAATCAGATCTAAAAAAGGATTTTATATTTGATCCTGGAAATAATAGGGAACCATTCTCTTCAACAATGAAATGTTTCAAACCAGTTCCAATTGTTCAGTGAAGAAAGCCATATACACCCAGAGAAAGGGATGTGAAATGTGGACCACAACATAACATTTTCATGCTCTCTATTGATGTTTGCTTGCATTGTTTCCTTTCTCAGATTTTTTTTTCTTGTAGATCTGACTTTTCTTGCACAGCAAGATAAGTATGGAAATATGTATACGTATATTTGATTTGTCAATTATTTTAACATAATTAACATGTAGTGGATTTCCTTCCATCTAGTGGAGGGGAGGGAACTGGGGAGGGGGAATTTGTAACAGAAAACTTTGTAAGGGTCAGTGTTGAAGAATTACCCATACATATGTTTTGAAAATAAAAAGCTTTAATAAAGAAAAAAAAGATACCTTTTAAAAAGTGAAAAAAGTAATAGGGAGCAATTGCAATTTACTGAATGGAGAGGGATGATAAATGTGTGGCATAGTCAGGCATGATTTAGGAAAGTATTTTGACTGTGATGTGGAGGATGGATTGAAATGGGAAGAGAGCTGATTAGCAAGAAAACCATTGCAATCATTCAAATAAGAGGTGATGATCTATTTTAGGGAGGTGGCTGTGCGAATATAGAGAAAGAGTTGGATTACAAAAAATGGGACAATATTTGGTAATTGATTAGAAATATGGACTGAATGAGAAGTTGAGGATGACTCTGAAGTTATGAAAGTGAGTGAATGGGAAAATGGATAATGCTCTTGACAATAATAGGGAAGCTAGACAAGGTGAAGATATTGAGTGTTATTTTGAACTTATTGAGTTTGATGGTGATTTCTCAATAGGTTAGAATTTTTATTGTATAACAATCTATAAAGAATATGTTAATTACTTATATCTTTTTATATTTTCACAATATTTTTGTAAAATGTTCATGTAATTCTGAGAAATATGCATTTTTAGCAGTACCATTTAGAAAATGCCACAACCTTTTGGCTTTAGTTTTTCCAGTAATTTGTTTCATTTTGTAGTTTCTCTTTTGTTTATATTTTTGGTTAGATTTATCCAAAATTGAGACAGGGATATTGAAATATCTTGTCACTATTTGCTATGATATATTTCGTTTGGATGTCTATGGGATGTCCAGTATTCAAAAGATAGTCGGTGGTTGGACATGCTCAAAAGGAAGACTGGATAGATACATCTAAGAATCATCTTCACAGAGATGATTATTGAACTTTTGGAAACTGATGAAATTTCTAAGTAAAAACATATAGTAAGAAAAGACAAGATGGAAGCGTATTGCGTCTCCTACCTTGTTGATATTTGTAAAATCTAAAACTCCTTGATATTAAAAAATCAATTCTTGCTTGCTTGGTTTTTAAGCTCACTATGGGGTATGACAGGTAGACAGTTCATATACTTAGGAAGTTTGGGTCCTAGGAGAAAATTTGCTAGTTTCACAAACTATCTCCATGACCATTTATGAAAAGAGATGCTTGGGATGGGAACACATGGGTGGTTTTCAATAAACATCATTGGATGAAACATCCTCATTGATGAGATCGAAGATCACAGAATCAGATTTAGATCTGGAAGAGATCTCAGAGAACATCAGATCCAATCTTCTCCTTTTACAGATGAAGAGACAGGCACAGAGAAGTTAAGTTATAGGGTCGCAAAGCTAGTTACTGTCAGAAGTAAAATTTGACTCCCACTTCCATTTCTAGGCTAACATGCATCATAGCATTTGAGTATTGAATATTCCCAATGCCTTGCCCATACTAGATTCTTAGCATGTATTGAACTGAATTGTTTATTTTTGTATCCTTCCTACTTTTATCCCATAAAGTTCATTTAAGAAAGGCAACTCAGTAATCCCAAATTCCATTGAAGATTTGGAAAAGCCATGACAAATTGTGAACAGCAGAGGGCGCCCCAGGATCACTTATAGATCTCAGCCCTTCCAGCTCTTAAGGGAAAAAAAAATCTGAATAGTTGGGAATAGTTAGAAGGAAATAGAATTTCACCCAAACTGACTGTTCTTCCTGAGACGCCTGCATAGCCAGGCTAGGAGGGAGATGTTTCTCTGCAGTAAAAGTCCTTTTGAGAAAGGTGGACTTAGGGTCATAGAATCACCTCCCTGTGCCTCAGTTTCCCCATTTGTAAAAGAAGAGAGTTGAAAATATGGTTTTCAAGGTCCTTCTCTAGAAGCAAAATCTGTTATAGCTGGGAGGGAGCTTAGAATAGGGAATGTCAGAGCTGGGAGGGGACTTACAACTTGGAATTTCAGAGCTGGAAAATATTTCTAGCACAGAATGCCAGGGTTGAGTGAGACCCCAGAAAACGCCTGATCCCCCTCCTTCTTTTCACAGAGGAAACACCTGAGGTCCAGAGAGATTGGAAGTCACTTGGAAGCTGCAAAATGGCAGCACATCCTTTCTCAGGATTCAGCACAGGCCAGAATCCTGGCTTCTTGGTAGCACATTCAAGGCTATTTGTTCTCCCTTGTACTTGCAGAGAATGAACAGCCACCAGAAGGACTGTGTTCCTTCCTGTGATACTTCCCATGCTCCTTTTTGCTACTCATCCTCTTGGTTTTCTTCACAATGAAAGACATTTCCCCTTCACAGATGCCTTTTCCATGTCTGTCCCTTTTAAGGGAATATTTCTCTTTGATCTTGTTGCTTCCAGTCTGGACAAACTGTCCAAGTGATATTTATTGATTATGTTGTTGATGATTATAACAATTATTATATGACATTATTAACAATAATGTCTCATTTATTTTTTTATTAAAGTTTTTTATTTGCAAAATATATGTATGGGTAATTCTTCAACATTGACCCTTATAAAGCTTTCTGTTACAAATTTTCCCCTGGAGTCCCCACCCCTCCCCTAGATGGCAGGAAGTCCACTACATGTTAATTATGTTAAAAATACTTGTAATGTCTCATATTTATATCGGGCATTAAGGTTACAAATCTTTTCTCTTCCTTGGAAGGCAAGTAGTGTTACTATTGGTTCCATTTTATAGGTGAGAAACCAGTCTCAGAGAGATCAAGTGACTTGACCAGCATCACACAGCTAGTAAATGTTTGGAGGCAGAGAGCTAGGGAGGAGAGAAAAGTAGACTCAGATGCCCAAGGAAGAGGGAAGAAAAGATGGTAATGAGAAATAGAGGAAAGACTTGAACCCAGGCTTTTCATCATTAAAAAAAAAAAACAGAGACATCTTCTGGACCAGCCCCCAGGTTTGCTTGGCCCAGATGAGTGAAGCTTATGGGAGCCCATTTTCCTGAAATGAAGACTCAAGACTGGACAAAGGATTTTTCTCCTTTATTACCAAGAGTACTAGATGTGAAATTGGAGATCTCGCATTCAATTCCTAGCTGTCCCTCTGTCCTGTGCCCTTCTCTCCTTTCTGTCTCTCTTCATCTCACTTTCTTTTGATCCTTCCTCTTTCCTTCCATTATATATTTGCCACAATCCCCTCCTCCATCCTACTTCTCCTTACTTTGAGTCAAGAGATGTGAGTTCTAGTTGTGATCTTTGTACCTAGATCATTGAGTGACCTTGGGCAAGTGAGTCTCAGTTTTAAATCATGATCAGAGAATTTAAAATTGGGCTTAGACTCAGAGTAGCCCTGGATTGCCAGATAGAGGAATTGGATTTGAAAATTTGCTCTCTGTGACTTTGGGCAAATTATCCCATTTCTCTCTCAGACTCAATTCCCACATCTGTAAAATAAGAAGAATGGATCTTCAAGGTCCCATCTAGCCCTCAATCCTATGAAACCTCTGAATCATATGGAACTTTGAAATTGGAAACATTTCATAAAATCTGGATTCCATGATCCTTGTGCTCTTAGAACGTGGAATCATAGAGTCACTGACCATAGAGAGGATCTTTTCATGTCCTGATTCTACAATTTCAGTTAACCCATACTGAAGAAAAATCCCCTCTGTACAACTTGGAAGGGGTTTGGGGAAAAGGGTAGTTCTTGGAATTTCTTCTTTCCTAATCCAGGGGAAACTTCCACCCTTAGCTCAAACTGGAGGCTCCATTATTGCAGGACTGGAGGCTGGAGATAGAAGAGGTAGAGAGAGAGGGGCAATGGGTCAAGGAAATGATTACAAGGCTGTAATCAAGGAAATTGGTATTTCCAGGGAACTGATGGCCTACCAGAAGGACATCATGTCCCAAAGAGGCTGGATTTACTCTAAAGTTCATAACCTCAGGCTTATCTCTGATTCTGCTCTCTCCCCCACCTCTTAATCCAGCTAGTTACCAGGACTTGTCATTCTATGTCCACAACATCCCTCACATCTGTTTCCTCTTCTCCAAGCCCACTGTCCCCTGTCCTAGGGCAGACCCTTGTTGCCACCCACCTGGACTAGCCTCCTAATAGGGTTTCTCACTTCTGTTCTTTCACCCTTGCAACCCACCCTTCTATCTGCTGCCATAATACTATTTCTCCCCATTACTGGTCAGGTCATTCTTCTGCTCAGTCTTTAGTGGATGTCCATTGCCTCCTGAGTAAAGATCAAATCTTTGTGCCTGATATCTAAAACCCTCCATAAGCTAATGTGACCTTCCCTTCCCTGTCTTATATCATCTTACTCCTCTCTAGGAATTATATCTTTTTCTTTTAAAATTTTAGTTATTGTGATAGACTTTTCTCCTTAACAAGGAGGTGATTAAGAACGATTCCAATAGACAAGATGATAGAGTCATCTGCAATCCAGAGAGGACTATGGGTTACTGAATGAGGATCACAGCATAGTATTTTCATGTTTTTTTTGGTTGTTGTTTGCTTGTTTTTTTTTTCTCTCTCATTTTTCTTCCCCATTTGATCTGATTTTTCTTGTGCAGCATGATAAATGTGGAAATATGCTAAACTTATATTGGATTGGTTACTATCTAGGGAAGAGGAGAGGTGAAGAGGGAGGGAGAAGAATATTGAACAAAGTTTTACAGGGTGAATATTGCAAACTATCTTTGCATGCATTTTGAAAAAATAAAAAAACTATTATTAAAAATAGTTATTTTATTTTAATTAATTAAATAAAACATGCGTTTCCATAACAGTAGAAAAATAAAAAGATGATTGCACATGAAACTGCAAATATACTATGTACAAGTTGTTATTTCTTTTAAACATATAGCTAATTATTGTGTAAATTTCTTTTTTTTCTTCCCTCTCCCCATTCTAGAGATGACTATTATTAGACACAAATGTGTGTGTAAAAGTATTACTTCTACACTTTTCCAAATTTATCTTATATATAGGTTGTTTGTGCAAAGTCATTTGTATATTGTCTCCCCCCCAAAAAAAATTGTTAACTCCTAGAGAGCAGGAGCTGTCTTTTATCTTTCTTTGTATCCTCAGCATTTAGCACAGTGACTGGCAAATAGCTGATGTTTGTCTTTTGTTTTCAAAGAAGATCATTGATACCACAGGTGATCTCTGTGAGAACTGGATTTAACTAAGGCAGAGTTGTTCAGACTCTGATAAATAGTAGGTGCTTAATAAATGTTTATTGACTGTCTGGTTGCATCTTGCCAAGCTTGGACTACTCCAATCTCCATACATTGCTCAGTTTATTCTTTGTACATAGAATGCCCTCCTTTGACTTTGGTTAGTCAGAAAGCATATATTTTAGAAATGCTTGTTTTATTCCTTAAGTTCAATATAAAATAAATAAGCAAGTAAAAAAGAAGTAAGCTTTAATTAAGTGCCTACTATGTATCAGGCATTGTGTTAAGTGCTAGGGATATGAAAAGAGGTAAAGGACAGCCCTTAACCTCAAGGATCACATATCTAATGGGAGAGACAAGCAAACAAATATATACAAATAAGCTACACACAGGATACATGGGAGATAATTAAGAAAAGAAAGGCTCTGTAATTAAGAGGAACTGGGAAAGGCTTCCAGTAAAAAACAAAAACAAAAACAAAAAACAAAAACAAAAACAAAAAACTGAGATTGTAGTTGAGATTTGAAGAAAACCAGGGGAAACCAGTAAGTGGAGATGAGAAGGGAGAATATTCCTTGAAGAATATGGCTTGAAGAATAGGCAAAGAAAATACCCAGTGTCAAGAGATGTACAATCTTGTTCAAGGAAGGGAAAGGAATCAACATTTATGAAATACGTAGTAGGTGCAAGGCACTATGCTACAAAATTTACAGGTGTCTTTTAGAACATCAAGACCCTTGGTGACATTGGATTGAAGAGCATGTTGTTGTGCAGATGATCTACTTTGACAGACTTTGCTCTTCTTAGCAATACAATGATCTAAGACAATTCAAAGACTCATGATGGAAAATGCTATCCATATTCACAAAAAGAACTACAGAGTCTAAATGTAGATCATGTAGATTTATGTTTTTTGTTTTTTTCTTTCTCTTCTTTTTCCCTTTTTGTTTTGATTCTCCTTTCCACATGACTAATGTGGAAATATATTTAACATGATTGTACAAGTATAACCTATATCAGATTGATTATCAGTTTGGGGAAGGAGGAGGAAAAGGAGACAGGGAGGAAAAAAAGTAGAAATCAAAATATTATAAAAGTAAGTGTTGAATATTTAACATGTATTAGACAACCTGTCATCTAGGGGTGAGGATGGAGGGAAGGAGTGGAAAAATTTGGAACAAAAAAATTTTTTTGCAAAGATCAATGTAGAAAAATCGCTCATATGTTCTATAAATAAAAAGCTTTAATTAAAAAAAGTGTGAAAAACAAAATTTTAAAAATTAAAAAAGAAGAGTATATGTTAGAAGACTGGAAAGGTAAGAAGGGGATAAGTTATGAAAGGCTTTGAATATCCACCAAAAGACTTTGTATAAGATGAAGGGATGATGCAATTCTATTGGATAGTTTCCACCTCTTTGCCATTTATAGTCTTCGAGAGTCACTTTGGGGCAAGGAGAGGCAAGGACTTACCTACAATCACACAGCTAGTTTCAGAGGTAAAAATTGAATCCAGGTCTGTCTGACTCTCAGCCCAGCTCTCTAACCACTGCTCCATTCTGCTACTCAGACACTGTTGAAACTGAAAAAAGACACATGGAGAGAAGGTAGGTAGTGACTTTGTCACTGGCTGCAGAGGAAAAGCTGTTTTTCAGTTTCAACCTCCTCTTTTTATCAATTAGGAAATACCCAGAGAAGGGGATCAATTTGTTTGATGTCACAATATTAGGCATCTGGGATTCTACATCTGGACACCTTCCTCCCTATCCCATTGCTTAAAGCTGAATTAACATAAGAAAGGACCTTGGAGTACTGATTTGGAAGTTAAAGAACCAGGATTCAAATCTTGGTCCCACTACTTTTTACCTATAAGCTATAGGCTCATAAGAGCAGAGTTTTAGAGTTCATCTAGTACAAGGGTGTCATTTTTATAGAAAAAGAAACTGGGGGCAGCTCAGTGTATAGTGGATAGAGTACCAATCCTGGAGTCAAGGGGACTTGAGTTCAAAATCTGACCTTATACACTTACTGGATGTGTGACTATGGACTCGTCATTTGACCTCAATTGTTTCCAAAAGGAAGAAATAAAAGGAAAGAAACTGAGACCTAGAGAGGAATTCTATTTGTGAAGTAATTGGATTGGGCTAGATAGCTTCCCTGGTTCTATGTTCATTTTAAAATCTTCCAAGGCAGCATGGTATAGTACAAAGAGAGTGCAGGGCTTGGGATAAGAGAAACCTGGGTTTGAATCCATATTCTGAAACTTAGTTTTGTGACTCACTTCTCTGATCCTCAGCTTCCTTATCTGGAAAATGGGAAACATTTGACTTGTTTTGCTAATCTCATAGGAAGGGCTTTGTAACTTTTAAAAAGCTATAGAAGTGTGAGTTATTGATGATCATTCTTCTTTAGCATTTCTTCAGAAGAATCAATGCTGGACAAATTGGAAGGAGAAGGGCATGGGTGATGAAGGGAGGACACAGGCGAGCCTCCACCACCCATCTGTTTTTTGCACAGTGTCTCTGCCATTTTGGGGGACTGGAAGATGTGAAGGTTTCCCTAACTCTTAAGGCTGGCACACATTCAGTCCCAACTGTCAGAAAGCATCAGTTTTTTTGCCTTTTTGGAGACACCAGATAGGCAGAAGCAGGATTCAAAAGAGCAGGAGTTACATTGATGAGGAAACAGTAGAGGCTGCCTTTCAGCCTAGCAAATGAATTTTCTAAAGCCCCCACTGCAAGGAGGAGGACATTTAAAAAGTTGAGAGATATGTAAACATAAGGAAGATACTGTCATTTTGAAGCCAAGTTATTATTATCAGGGCCCCTACCTCTCCCTCCCTCCCTTTCTCTCTCTCTCTCTCTCTCTCTCTCTCTCTCTCTCTCTCTCTCTCTCTGTCTCCCTCCTTCCTTTCCTCCCTTTCCTCCCTCTCCCTTATTCTCTTTCTCTCTCCCTTCTCCCCCCTCCACCCCATGTGTTTGTGCTTAAATATTCAGGGTCTCATTCTTCAGCCCCTTTCCTTCTCCCTCCCCCCTCTCTCATTCTCTCTCTATCTCTCATTTTTTCTCTCACATTCTCTTTCTCTCCCTCCCTCCTCCCCCTTTTACCCCATGTACTTGTGCTTACATATTCAAGGTCTCACTATCAGCCCTATTATGTATGCTTCTATGTTCACTTTTCCCCCTTTTCCTTCTTTTTTTTCTCATAGTTTTTCCCTTTTGTTTTTATTTTTTCTCTCCCAACGTGATTCATGAGGAATTATGTAAGAAAATGAATGTACGTGTATGACTCCCCTCAAATGTTGTTTTTTATATGTTGCTGGGGAAAATAAACATTAAAAAACAATTGCATGTATGCACACAAAGCCACAGAGAATAAAAGTCAAGTACTCTATATAGAGGGTGTTCACAAAACCTTAAGGTTTATTTAAACTTATTAAAGCTTGGACTAAGACTTTTGGAACACCCCATACATACCTTGCTTGTTCATAGTCATTTGTAGGTTGCTCCTTACCTCCCACTGGACTGGGAGTTTCCTGAGGGAAGGGACTATCTTGCCTTTCTTTGTATCCCCAGTGCCTGGCTAATAGGAACTGCTTAATACTTGTTGTTATTCAGTCTTTTTCTAGTCATATGAAACTCTCTGTGACCTCATTAGGGGTTTTCTTGGCAGAGATACTGGAAGGGTTTGCCATTTCTTTATCTGGTTCATTTTACAGATGGATAAACTGAGACAAATAGGGTTGAGTGACTGGATCAGGGTCATTTAACTAATAAGTAAAGTCAAATTTGAATTTCAAGCCAAGTGCTCTATCCACTATGGCACCACCTAGCTGTTCCTACTAATACTTGCTGACACAAGAGTGTCAATTCTTGAAGCATAGGTACACCTTTTAAAAGTTTGTTTATTTTTACTTTTCAATTAACAGGAATTTGTTTTCTCTCTCCCCACCCCAATTTAAAAGAAAAGAAATAAAAAAAAAAACAAACTCCAGTGACAACTATTTATAGTCAACACAGTCTCACCCTAGACAAGTCCCCAAGTATATATGTCACATTCTGCAGCTTGGATCTGTCCCTTCTCTGTCTGGAGGTTGGCAATCTTGGTCCTCAGTAGCTCAGGGACTTGTTTCTTTTCCCTTTTATCTTTGACTCCCAGGGTCTTGCACATAGGAGGCACATAGTAAATGCTTATGGCTTAGCAGATAAACCTCATAGTTTGTATAAAGTGGAAAACTGCACTAAGACTTGGGGCAGCCTGTAAAGTTAAGGTGGCTAGGTAGTGCAGTGGATAGAGCATGAGGGAAGGGGGTGATGGTGAGGTGTGTGTGTTGGGGAGTGCTGTCAAGAAAATCTGAGTTCTGGGGGCAGCTAGGTGGTGCCATGGATAGAGCACCAGCCGTGAAGTCAGGAGGACCTGAGTTCAAATCTGGTCTCAGACACTTAACACTTCCTAGCTGTGTGACCCTGGGCAAGTCACTTAACCCCAATTGCCCCAGGAAAAAAAAAATCTGAGTTCATCCAAGGCAATCCCCAAAGACTTTGGATAGAAAATGTCATCTGCATTCAGAGAAAGAACTATGGAGACTGAATGTAACTCAGCACATGCTATGTCCACTTCTTTTTTTCTGTTTTTTTTCCCCTTTTGTTCTGATTTTTCTCGCAACATGATTCACAAATCAATGTGTTTTAAAAACAAAATAATGAAATTTTAAAAAAAGAAAAAAGAAAATCTGAGTTCAGATGTGGCCAGATGTGAACACTCTGGGAAGTCATTTAAACTTTTATCTACCTCAGTTTCCTTAACTGTAAAATAGGCATTAGAACATCTACTACAGAGCTGTTTTGAGGATCAGATGAGATAATATATGTAAAATGCTTGTCACATAGTAGGTGCTTAATACTTGCTTTCTTTTTTTTCCTCCACTTCCCTTCCACCCCTGTTAAAAATGAAACCAAATATAAAATTCTTGATGGCAGGCAAATGATGTCTGTCAGGCAAAATAACACTTCCATATTCAAGCACAGTGGCTGCCACATAGTAGGTCTTTATTTAATACATTCTCTATGATCAGCTAGTTGACTTTCCTCTTTAAGAAGTAGCAAGGAGTGATAGATAATAGGGCTAGCCTTGGAATCAGGAAGATCTGAGTTCAAGCCATTGTGTAATCGCCTAACTTCTGCTTAACTCAGTTCCCTTATCTATAAAATGGGGATAATAATTAGCACCTACCTTTCAGAGTTGTTGGGAGTACAATGCTAAGGTCTTTACAATTATTGTCTTGAGACTATTATTATTCTTATTATTTAACCTCAACCTCTGTTTGCCTCAGTTTCTCCATCTATAAAATGTAAACAATAATAGCATCTACCTGTCAGGGATATTGCCAGGATCTAATAAAATCATTGTTGTAAAACACTTAGGCCAGTGCCTGGTGCAGAGTAGGTGCCATATAAATGCTAACTGTTATTATTATTATTATTCTGGAAAAAAATTATTGATTTTAGTGCCACAGGTAATTCTTCAAGCTTCCAACTTAGAGATGCTGCTGATCTACATTGGAGGAAGAAGTTTCCAAACAGAAGGACCCCTTGTACTAGATGCAGAATTATAACTAGGGCATCATTGGAGAATCACTTGAACTGAAGTTATTTAACAGGTGCAAATTATTTAAGTGAATCCATGATAGCTGCTTTTAAGTATTGGAAGAGATGTCATAAAAAGAAAGGGGGTTAACCTTGCCCTGCTTGACCTCAGAGGGCAGAATGAGGAATAATAGCTGAAAATTGTAAAATAAAAAATAATAAAAATGTAAATTGTAAAACAAAATTATAAAGAATTGTAAAAAATTTAAAAAATTAAATTTAAAACATTTTAAAAATTAAATTAAATTTTAAATTTTAAAAAGGTTAAAAAATAAAATTAAATTTTAAATTAAAAAAAATTTTAAAATGCAAAAAAGAGGCAATTTAGTCTTGACATAGAGAAAAAGTTCCTAACAGTGAGATCTGAAGCCAAAATGAAATAGACTTCCTGAATAGGCATACTAGAAGCAGAAAGTCCACTGGGCCTAAAATGAGGAAGCCCTGAGTTCAAATCCTACCTCAGATGTTTACTAGATATTAATCTTTTGTCGGCCTCAGATTCTTTATCTGTAAAATAGGAATAATATTAATCCTTATCTCCCAGGGTTACCATGACAATAAATAATAATAGTTAACAATTACATGCTACTTTCTATGTGCCAGTCACTGAGCTAAGCACTTTACAATTGTTATTCATCCTTTTTGATTTTTCCTTTGTGAAAAGGACCAATATCATCCTGGGGTCTTTTTTTGCACTTGAATTGGATTTAAGTGAAGCAGAGTTGCACAAATCTTCAGCTTCACTCTTTCTTCCAGAGACATTGAAGTCCAGAGGTTGGAAAAAAGTCAAGATGTGTAGGAGTGATCTGGCATACAGTGAATGACCACACAGCGCCTGCTTCTGCTGACTTTGTGGCCATTGGAAGAAATTGTTCTCATCTTCCCATTCTGCTAAGGGAAATTTTCACAAGCTTGAAATAGGCAGCCCCCTGACTCACTGATGGGTTTGAGACCCATAAATTACTCTCAGCTTGGTTTAGCCCACTGCTAAACCCAGATGGGACATCACACTCCAGCTTCTTGGAGCTAGAGGAGAGAGTTGGGTAAATCAGGTATACTCCAAAATTGGATGGGTTGCATTGTAAAGGGCTCAGCAATCCTCACATCAGAGGTGCTAGTGCTCCCTAAAAATTCCAAACCCTCTTTACAATAACCCTGGAAGAAAGGCGCTATAATTATCCCCATATTACAGGTGAAGAACCTGAGAAAAATAGCGATTATGTGACTTGCCCACAGTCACACAGCTAGGAAATGTCTGAGGTCTTACTTGAATTCAGGTCTTCCTGATGAAATAATATTTATAAAGTACTTAGTACAATGCTTTCTAAATGCTGACTATTGTTATTATGACAGATTCGGGGTGACCTCAGCTCAAATGATCCCCAGATACTTATTTATAGTGTGACTCTGAGTAAGCCATTTAACCTGCTTTTGTTTCCTCAGGTATAAAAGAAGGATAATAATAGAACTTATCTCCCAGGATTGTTTTAGAACTCAAAGAAGACACTATATGTAATGTACTTGGCAAATCTTAAAGTTTAAGCTATCTCCTAAAGTAAAATGAGTTCCCCCTTGATGGAAGTCTTCAAACTGAGCATGAGTTCTTAATTCTCTCTCTCTCTCTCTCTCTCTCTCTCTCTCTCTCTCTCTCTCTCTTTCTTTCTCTGTGTGTGTGTGTGTTTGAGACAGAGACAGACAGACAGACACACACAGAAAAACAGAGACAGAGAGACAGAGAGATAGAGAGAGACACACACACAGACAGAGAGAGACTCCTTTAGTAGTCTAGTTAAGCTTATGGATACCCTCTTGAAATCATGTTTTTAAATGCATAAAATAAAATACATAATGTTACAAAGGAAACCACTTACACTGGAATATAATGATCAGAATATTCATCCAAACAAATTTGCAGACCCTATGTTAAAGGTTCCTGCAATTGAGATAGTTAGGATCTTCCATTGCAGGTAGTGGTTGGACTTAGATGATTCTTGAGACCTAAGAACCTAGAGATTTCAGCTCTAGAATTCTGTGACCAGGGGACTTCTAAAGTCCTTCCCAATTTTTATTCTATGATCCCTGCTCCCTGACTTTTGGCTTTGTAAAAGCCCTGTTTTAACCCTGTGAGCTGACCAGTCCCAGGCCCAGGGACAGGATGAAAGTCACACAAACAGCCCTGATGTGGCCATTCCTTGCCCTAAGATGGAGAGTCTGGAGAGGAATGTTGGGTGCTGGCTGATCATTTAAAATTTTTTTTTAGAGAAACCCCAAACCCAGCAGCCTTTTATAGGAAAGGTCCAGAGGGAAATATTTCCTTCTGTTCTCCCTTTTTTCCCAGCTCCTACTCCTTTGCTGTGTTTTGTTCTCTCCCTCACCCACACATAAGCAGCTGCCATGGATCAAAGTCTTCCCTGAGATGTATTTGCTGTGAGTCCTAAACAAGCCAGTGTTTCCATGTAACGAAGAGAAACATGGAAAGGACGTGGTGAACGGCAGACTAGCCTTTGAAAGCCTCCGTGATTGATCTGCCCATGTTCCCAGAGCCTGACTGTTTCCCTATTTCTCCATCCCAGCCTGGTAAGAATTGGGAGCACAAGGAGGAAGGCAGAAGGGGAGCAGCCAGCTGCCAGGGGCGGATCCTTCTCCTCCCGCCGCCTGTTTAGTCTCTCCTTCCATCATGGAGGGAGTCAATTTCCCCTTCATGGGCCAACTCAGAAGAGGAATGAGCTGGAAGGAATGAGCCAGGAAGGCATGGTCTTTGGAGTTACCAACCCTTCACCAGTGGCTTTCTTCCTATCACTCCTCTGAATGATGAGCATGTCTGGGCTAAGGCCAGTTCATGTCTACAATGAAGGGTGAAGGATTCTTGTACTAGTGAATTGCATTTCATTCCTCTCCTATATTCCCAAGGCCAATTGTTTGAAGAAAGACTCCTGCTTCCAAAAAAATAGCCCCACAAATAGCATAGTGGTCCCTCACCACCACCACTACCTGTTGACCAACTACCACCCAAAGGCAGGTAAGCCTTGAGACCCTGCTTTGAGCCTAGCCTTCAAAGCTTTCCTCTTCCAGTTCCGCCATCAAGGGAACCATTAAATCATTCAACATCAGAAACTAATTTGATTTTGTCAATGAAGACTACTTTAAAAGAGGAGACATTACATTGTTTTTGTTTTTGTTTTTGCTGCTGTACCAAATGATTTGCAGCTGAAACCTTCCAGGTGTGTTTTCTAATTTAAAATATGAGTTCTTTGAGAATGAAAACTATTAGTACTTGTTAGTAGCGATAAATGTTTAATAAAAGTTTAATTCATTTCTGCATTAATCTGTCAGATCATTTAAACATAGACAAGTTTAAATGACCCCTAAAATAGGGGCTTCTATTTGCTTATCCATAAAACAGGGAGAGCAGTTCTCAGACTACTTACCTCGTGGGATTGTTGTGGGTAAAACTCTCTGGCTCAATCTTAATCTTGAGATAATAATCATAATAATAGTAATGATGTTATAGTATGATCTATATGATCTATAAAAACAATAAAAATGATGATGATGGTGTATATTCCTATGGCTCTTTCCAGTTTACATATATCTGAAGAATATGTGAATAGAGTTCTAATTATTCTTTTTTGGCCTTCTTTTTTGAATTATTCTTCTTTCCCTGTAGACTTTGGCTGATGAGCAATCTTTGATGATAATATGCTTATTTCTACTTAGAGCGATGAGTGCATGTATTTAGACACATGTGTAGCACATGATCCAAAACAACAGTCCTTCACTCTCTCCTCCCTTTCCCAAAGGGTCAGTTTTTATTTCCATTTGTTTATGCTTTCACACAGAGTTATTCTGTAAAAGTTACTAAATATATCTTAGATATAGCTGGTTTTTTTCCTAGATAAGAGTAGCAGGGTACCTAATTTCCATATAAGCATTCAAGGTAATGATGGTATATCAAGTAGACATTCTTTATTTCACCCCATAGAAAATGCAAAGGACTCATGTGAGCTCATAAGTAGATATGAGAACACATGAAGCATTCCAAGTCATTCCCTTTGGAAAAATTTAATTTAAGAATTGCCATTGAGGCATCCATTTGACATCCCGGTGACTTGTCTTGTCCCATAGAATCCTATGTAGTTACTGTAAGACAAAGTGACTATTGCAGTTTAGCATTAGTTCCAGTTTAGCAGCTCCCTTCAACAAGGCAAACCCCCTTTCAACCAGCCCCTCTCCCATCAAACTGAACAATTTACTGTTATGGCAGGAGATTGGTCACTAGGTGATACTACAGCACATAGAACTTTGGGGATGGAGATGGGAAGACCAAAGTTCAAATCTAGCTTGAAATACTTACTAAATATCTCTGGGCAAGTCACTTCACCTTGTTTACCTCAGTTTCCTCATTTGTAAAATGAGCTGGAGAAGGAAATGGGAAACTATTACAGTATCTTTATCAAGAAAACCCCAAATGAGGTCCTGAGGAGTTTAAAATGGCTGAACAACCACCATAATAGGTGACAAGGTCCAAATTTCTTAATTCATGAGTTAGTTTCCTTCATTCTCTCTAGTCATGGTAGTTCCATGTTTTGCCAGGATGTTCAGGAAATCTCCTTCTTTCTAAAAGGTTTAATACCTAAACTTTCAAACCTGGAAATTCTCAAAATTAGGGCTATTCTTAAGGCAATTGTCCAAGCTGGTACTACTTAAGAAATCTATCTTTTATGCCTAGAAGGTTAGGGGTTCTATTACTTTGTAAATCAAAATTTCCCCTTCTCTATTCAGAAAGTTGTGGATCAAGAATATTTTCTATTAAGTCCCCTGAGGTAGGTAGCAAGTGGGGCAAACCCATGTCTATCTTTGCCATGTGCTTCTTCAAGAACTCTATCATTGTCCCAATCATTGCTATCTTTGAGCTCAACAAAGGCCACTTTCTGTTTGTTGGTCTCTGAATTGTTTTGGGGAGTAGGGGATGATCCAAAACACCTAGAATAGTTCCTGGGGGAAGGACAATGTATACATACTCTAATTTGCTCTATTTTGGTCTGTCCTTCCAGAAGTGAAGTAGGGGGAAATGGCAAAAGACTGAGAGTAGTTTATTTCTCTCTTTTATAAGTTACCGGGGTCCCTGTGGGTACTCAAACATACACATTTATCTGCAATGAATTTGAACATTTTCAGACTTTTCCAGGCTTGAAGCTGTGGAAGAAGCTCCACAGAATCCATTGCAAGTTACACAAACCAGAACTCAATGGTGAGAAACCAAATACTTAGTCTAGAAAGAAATAGTAATCATAGATCTAAATGGTTACTATTTGGTTGGTTTTTAAAAGGGATACTTAATTTTAATGACTACTTTTGTGAGTTGGACAATTATCCGTAAATGGGATGCAACTCCAGCTACTGAAATTCATTTTCCCCAGAAAAAATTATAGGTGGAACAGTTCTTAGTTTAACACAAGGAAGATCTTATTAGCAGTTAAAATTATCTGAAATTGAATGGTCCACCTAATGAATTTTATATTCTCTATCACTGGAGGTATTCAAATGGAATGCAGTTTGCCATGTCTCAAGGATATCAAAGAAGGAGTTGGACAGGAAATTATATTCCATGACTTCCAAGGACCGTTTCAAATCTAGGATTCTGATTCTAACCTATGAAATACATACTGGCTGCTTCAAAAAAAAGTTACTGGGGAAGATTTGATTTCTCCAGCAGGAGTCCATCAACTTCAAGATCCTAGACAATCATCTTGAGAGCAATACCACTTATTGAAAACCATTGAGGACTTATATGTGCCTTCTCAACGAGGTAAGAGTGATTGGGAAATTGACTAACTCATCAAATTAACCAATATTCTTCTGATCCTTCTATGTCCCCTCATCCAAGTGACTCCTTATACACATGCTTCATTGTATTGTAAGGTTCTTGGAGGCATAGACTACCTCCTACTTTTTACATTTTCCAGTGGGGACTGTATACAGTGGATGGTCAGTGCAGTGCTTCTGGGTCAGGTTTACTAGCATCAGGAGGGCCAGTTCAAAACTGGGATGACTGCAGTCTTTCATGATGTCAATAATTCCAAGCTTCCTGAGATAATTGGTAATTTCTCCACCATGTATCAATTTCAGAGGATCGGAGGATACAGAGATGAATGGGACCTTAGAATGGAATGGAAGAGCTTGGAGGAACCCTAGAACATAGAACACGGAACATCAAAGCTTGGAGGGACCTTAGAACATATAACACAGAATTCCAGAGCTGGGAATGATGTTATCAGTTCATTAATTCATTGAAATCATTTTTATGGTGGAAGAAAATGAAGCGTAGAGGTTCTGAGTGGCTTGTTCATAGGTTATATAGGCAGCAAGTATTAGAATAAGTCTATAACTCAAGAAAAATTCCTGGAAGTCTGAGCCTGTCACTTTCAACTTGAATTTTAGGTTTTATGGAATTAGGAATTGGGATATCATAATTTTGGGGGAAATATAATCTTTTATTTTACTTCTGGGAGTAGAATTTCCAAGGGGCCCACCTTCTTTTCCCTCCATATCTTCTATTATTTTCAATTTTCAATTATCTTCATGAATTCATAGTCCAGAGTTAAAGGCAGAATTAGGGAATATCATATGTAATGCCATATAATGGACTTATTTGCAAAAATAATTTAATTTGAGCTTTTGGAGCTTCTGTGACTTTATTTTGGAAGGATCTCCCTAGAAATGTCTTAGGCAGACACTACCTGTCTAGGTGTGGTAGATAGAAAATATTTATTGTCAGAAAGCAGGTTTTATTTAATTTTGAGTATCTATGATGTATCTATTGTGTTGTAGGCACTCTCCTTGAACTGATCGCTGTAGAAACAAAGACAAAATTTTTAAAAAGTCCACCATGAAATTTATCCCATAATATATGATAATTAAAAATAACTTAGTTTAGAAGCCATGGATTGCTTTCATTGTCATAGGGATGTACAAGGACCAAATATTAATAACAGGACTCAAACTTCTATAGCCTCCATTCATCTACTCATTTTTTGGCTCATTTATTCATTCATTGCTTCATTCATTAAACAAACATTTTTTAAATGAAGAAATTGAGACTAACTGGTTAAGTTGCCTAGGATCCCCCAGTATCTGCAGAAAGACCTGAGCTTAGGGATTCCTGACTCCTGGGACAAAGCTGTAGCTTTCAACAAGTGTTTATTAAACATGTGCTACGTACCTAGTGTTCTGTGAGAAGTAATTGAACATAGTGGATAACAAACCCTCACAAGCCCTGGGTTCAGGTCCTTCCTCTTTCTGACTGGGTAACCCTGAGCAAATCCCTTTACCACTTAGTTAGAAAGATTATTAATTTCAGAAAAGGGACTGATCTGTACTGATAGAGGGAGTCTCCTCACCTGGGAGATCCTCAGTGAAATCACAAGTCTAGTTCTATGTGCCTAGCATTGTGTCAGGTACTGAATATACAAAAAGAAAAAAGAAATAGTCCCTGTCTCAAGGAATTTATATTCTACTGAGAGAAAATGCAAAATAATTTCAGTATTGGGATGGAAAGCATAAAAAATTGGGGGAATCACGAAAGCCCTGGTGTTGCAGGTGGCATTTGAATTTTGTTTTGAATGGACTCTGGGATTCTGGGAAGGGGAGTTGAAAAGGGAGAGCATTTCAGGCATGGGTAACAGCCTGAGCAAAAGCATGGAAGTAAGAGGAGGGGGAACAGTGTGATTTCCTGAAACAAAACTAAACCTCTTTCCCTAACTTTTTTCAAACTAATGATTCAGATGTTCCCTGAATACTTTGAGTCTGTAAGTAAGAAAAGACCTGGTAAGATGGGTTAGTTCCCTCCTCCCCAAGCCTAACTGGGCACAATTAATTCTTCATCCATCCTTTCCCACCCCCAGTTTCTTTCTAAGGCGTGTGTCTGAAATGGACTCTGGGGAGGGTCCGGGCAACAGCTGCCTTTGATCAGCCCAACATCTGGGAGACTCAGCACTTCAAGAATGCTGACTTGTGATCAAAGGTGGGAACTCTGTGACAGTCAAGACCTGGCAAGATCCCAACAGTGTTAAATAGATGATTGGTGCTTGGGGAAGGGGGCTGGAAGGGGAGAAATGGGTCCATCAACTTACCTCAACTTTTAGGCCTCTAGTCACTCAGGGCTAAGGACTGGAGTTGGGGGCAAGGTGTGGATCACTTAATCTATGGGTCATAGGACTCAGACTCAGAAAAGAGCAGAAATTCATTTTCTCCATCCCTTCTCATTATGCCAAAATCTCTATTCCTTTCCCCATTTCCCATTTACTTGTCCCATTCAACTTTCTCTAATAAATATGACTGGGGCAGTAAACAAAGTTCTGAGATTGGAGCCTAGAAAACATGAATTCAAGTGCCCATTTGCTCTATGAAGGACCCTGGAAAATCACTTTATGTTTATGCTCTTTGGGCAACTCCCTAAGGCATTTTTTAATTGAATTAAATTTATTTTTAAATGCATATTGCTTTATGAATCATATTGGGGGCTTTTATTCTTTCATATGAAAAAAATGGATTAGTCGTGAAGTCAGGAAACCCTAGATTCAAATTCAGTCTATGACACTGGATGGAAATGTTATTTAATTCTCCAGGATGCAGGGGCAACCTTCCAAAGCAGGAATTCTTACACTAGGGTACTTGGACATTTCCTCCTTGCCCCTACCAAGATGCCTATGGTAAGATTTTTCATAGCTTAGAAAAATAATTTCATCTTTATTTCAATATCATTGATTTTCTCTGTAATCTACAGATTTAGTTTGATGCATTAAAAAACCTTGTTCTGAGAAAGGGTCCATCCATGGATTTCATGGATTGGGAAATGAGTCTAGGACACACATAGAAATCACTAATAATCCTTGATCTAATTGTAATGGTCTTGGCTCTTCTTGACAGTGGGGTGATCCAAGGCAATTCCAATAAACTAAGTATGGAAACTGCCATACACATCCATAGAGAGAAAACTGAATGTAGATTGAGCTTAATATTTTCATCTTTTTGTTTGTTTGTTTTCTTTCTCATGGTGTTTTCCCTTTTGGTCTGATTTTTCCTGCATAGCATGACAAATATGGAAATATGTTTTTAAAAATTGCACATATTTAACCTATATCAAATTGCTGTCTTGGGGAGGAGGGAAGTAAGGGAATGAGCGAGAAAAAATCTGGAATACAAAATTTTGCAAAAAAAGAACATTGCAAACTATTTTTACATGTATTTGGAAAATAAATACTATTGAAAATAAAATGTATAAAGAACTCCTGATCTAAGGTTTTAAGTTGCAAAATTGCAGTGGTAGAGGGAGATTATTCATTAGAAAGTCTTCTTTTTTGAGCTCAGGACTTGTGATTTCTGATAGAAAAAAAAGAAGAAAACAGATTCTTCAAAGTTCCAAAATATCTCATGATTTCTGAGCAATATCCATTTAAGAGAAATCAGGCAGAGATTATTCTCTCCGTTTTGCTGGTGGGCAATACTGAGTCTCAGGTCTTCAAGCAGAGGTAGAATGAGCACTTGTCAAAGATGGTACATAGGGTGGAGGTCTATTCCAACTCTAGGAGAAACATACCTAACTGACTCAGTGGATAGAGTCCTGCAAATGTCAAACCTCAGTTTAAATATAACTTCAGACCCTTATTAGCTATGTGAGAACCTGAGCAAGTTATTTTACCTTTGTTTCCCTCAGTTTCCTCAACTGTAAAATGGAGACAACAATAATACCTACCTCCCAGGGTTATTGTGAGGATCTGCACAAAGTGGTTATCATGGTGACTGGTGCTTAGTAGGAACTTATTAATTGCTTATTTCTTTCCTTTCTTTGTTGCTTTTTCCACTGTACCATTCTTCCTCCTTTATATCATAGAAAATGGAATGTGAGAAAGGAAATCAACATTTAGTAAGCCACTACTGTGTGCAGGCATTGTGCTAAGCACTTATACAAATATTATCTCATTTGATTCTCACAATCCTCACAATAACCCTGGGAGATAGATATTATTGTTATTCCCATTTTACAGTTGAGGAAACTAAGGCAGACAGAGTGGAAGGGACTTACTCATTATCATACAGCTAATAAGTGTCTGAGGCTGGATTTGAACTCAGGTTTTCCTGACTGTAGACCTGACATTCTATCCATGGAGCCACCTAGCAGTCTCTGAGGAGGGGATGACAAATGAAGGGATCAGTCAATCAATGGCTAAGGAAGAGGGGCTGTACAACCCATTTTTTGGACAAGAAAACTGATACCCTAAGTAGGTAAGTGGGCTGAGCTAAGATACACCAGCATCAGAAGCAGTTTCTTGCATAGAGTCACTCACTATTCATTAAACTGAAAATATGAAGTACTATCCTCATCCTTCCTTCCTTCCTCTCAGGCCTGACTCAAGTTCTTCCATGAAGTTCTACCTTATTCCTGTAGCTCTTCGGTTATCTCTTTGCCTTCACTCTTGACTCACAACTTTTCAGATTTGGAAACAAGCTTGATTCTCACAACCATCCTGGAAGACAACTGCTAAGATAGTAATTAGGATCTTTTTTATGAGGAATAAACAGAGGGTCAGAGGTGCTCTTTGACTCACACAGATAGTGAGTATCAGAGGTAGGCTCTGAACCTAAGTTCTGACTCCAAATTCAGTACTTTTCCTCACTATACCACATGATGTCTCTGATTCAGTCCATTGTATTTTAGAGATAAAGTTGATAAGGAAGGGTATAGACAGTTTTATGGAAGTTTTATGCTTCAGACATTATTACTGGGGAGAGAAAAAGAAGAATGAATCTGAGATCCAGTTGACCTCTTTATGAAGTTTTGGTCCTTCCAACAGTCATCATGGTGACAGTATGATGGTGAGACTAATCTTTCTGAGTACATATTGTGTACCACTGTACATCAAGGATTGTGCTGAACATGAAATAGATAAAAAATTGCTATGTAAATTTATTATCCCTAAAATAAAATACAAATTTCCTCCCTGAGAATTAAATTAAGGGGCAGCTAGGTGGCGCAGTGGATAGAGCACCAGCCCTGAAGTCAGGAGGACCTGAGTTCAAATCTGGTCTCAGACACGTAACAGCTGTGTGACCCTGGGCAAGTCACTTAACCCCAATTGCCTCAGAAAAAAAAAAAAAAGAATTAAATTGCATTATAATGTCTCTAACTTTTCTTTCCTGGGTCTCTTTCATCAGCTGGGGAATGGGTGGACAAATTGTGATATATGACTTGAGATAGAATACAATTTGCTATAAGAACTGGCACTTTGATCTATGGGATCAAATGTATTTTTCTAGTCAACAAAATATAAGCATGAGTGTGTATATTGTGTATATGTGAGAGGGGACCTAAGAATCCCATGTAGTCTAACCCCCTTATTTTACAGATAAGGAAATTAAGTCACAGAAAGATGAAATGACTTGGAGGACTGGAAGATTATAAGATCACAGATTTAGAACTGAAAGGGACCTCAAAAGCCACCTATTATAATTCTTCCACTATAAAGATGAGAGATTAAATCAAATAACCCCAAACTGAGAAATGGGCCAAAAGTTATACAAGGAGTAAATACCAGAGATTTGAATTCAGGTCCTCGGGCTACATACACAGTGATCTGGCCTCCATTTAGTGTTCTTCTCATCCCCTCTGTAGATTGTAAAGACCATCAGGGAAGGGATCTTTTCTTTTGTTTTTGCTTTTGTATCCTGAGAGCCCACCACAGTGGTTTGTATATAGGAAGTATTTAATGACTAAGTGCTTGTTGGATTTGAATTGGACTGAATTGTAGCCAGATTCACAAAACACTGTTTCAACAAATCATGAGACCAACACATGGAAATTACCTTCTTCATTTACGATGAATCCTATTCCAAAACAAAATCCAACAAATGTAATTCTTCAAGTATTCATTAGGTGCCTACTATGTGCTGGAGATACTTTCCATTGCTTCCTGAGGTCTTTTTATCCTGAGCAGCTGAACATATTTTCCAGACATTACCTAATTCCTAATAATGGCATCCCTGTGGGGATAGTCTGGTAATGGTAGCTCTCCGCATCTCAGTCTTCCAACTTTGAAATGGGGAGAAGACAAAGTTGCTTTGGGCAAAGACTCATAGCAGGTGGTAGGAGGTAGGAAAGTTGGATTCTGATCTGCTGAAATGGGAGCTTCTGCCCATCTTGCCATCATTTAAATCATTTTCTCTCTCCCTACTGAATTATTTTCTGATCCATAGCTTTCTGTTGCCACAGAGACTGCTTCTCACTAGCAAGTCAGGGATTTCTGTTCTACCTGGATTTGTTCCTCTTTTCTTTCTGTTTGATCCTAGTTTTTTAATGAAATTATTAATTTCTAGTCTTTTCCTCTACTGACATCTTCCAAAGTGCGGTTTGTTCTTTCCACCTTTTCTCAAATGTTAAGTTCTCTTGAGCCCAATTTCCAACCTGAGACCTTGAGAGACTGAGCCGATAGGAATCATCAGGCAGGGGCTGTGGTCATTGTAGGAAAGGGGCCCATTTGGCAACCCAATGACCATAGGCTTTCTCAGTCCTGTGGCTGGCTTGCTCTATGGCTGACATGGTTCTCTATGGGATCTCTTGAAGTTTTCTTTCTGATCCTAGCCCCAAGGATAATGAATTCTCTGTGTGTGTCTCTGTCTATCTCTGACTCTGTGTGTCTCTTTCTGTTTGCCTCTCTGTCTCTCTCTGTCACTATCTATCTTTCTCTTTCTGTCTCTGTCACTCTCTTTCCCCCCTTTCCCTACCTTTTTCTCCTTTCTCTTTCTGTCCCTATCTCACTCTTTCTCTTTCTCTCTTTTTTCTGTCTCTTTCTGTCTCTCTTTGTCTCTGTCTCCCTCTGTTCCTCCCTCCTTTATTTCCCTCTCTCCTTGAATTGGCCAGACCTCTTGATTTTTAAAAATAATCAAACACTTCCCAAAGGAATGATTTCATTTTTCTTCTCTAAAAACAGCCCATAAAACAGCCTTGTAGCCAGAGGAGATGTGATTTGGTCCAGGCTGGCACATCTATGTCTAGGGAGAGGAGGGAGGGATTTTTCCACTGGATAATTTCTTGTGGGAGCTCAGCTACCACTTTTTTTTTTTAAGAAGTGGGTGATTTCATTAAATGTCCTACTTATAGCAATCTCTTTCCTAGCTTCCTGATTCTGGTCCCATTCCAACCCCTCAAAGAGTAAGGCTTTGTATTAGCTCAGCGTCCTCCTTCCAAGCAGATCAGGGCACTTTCCATGAACCATTAACTCAGCAATTGAAATAAAGGCTATATGCCATCCAAAAATATCTTGGCCTGGGAAAATCACAGAAATATTTAGACATGCAAAGAAGTTCTCTCACACACAATCTGTGGCCCTTTGATCTTTAGGAAAAGGACTTGTTTAAGGTCTCTAGGAGGTCTCACCATTCATTTTCCCCCCTTTTCCTTAAAGGCCAACCAAGTCAGTATCTTTGGTTCTTTCTCTGTGTTGCATATAACATGTGCCAAGAAGTCATTGTCACCAAATATTCCCTCTCTTGGCCCAGGTTGGTTGTCCAGGAAACTCTGAAGATCATCAAGCCAAATCTGCCAAAAATGGGGCTCACTTGATCATCTCCTGAACTGAGGCATCTTGAAGACTGAAGGCATCAATACTGACCAGGTCTATCACATGATGAATGAGTCTAGGCTGGAAGGTTTTATAACAGAGAGTATCAGAGCTAAGAGGAGACTTAGAACAAGGAACTGGGAGGAAACATAAAACAGGAAATTTCAGGGCTGGGAGGGACCTTAGAACAGGGAATGTCAGAATTGGGAGGAGCCTCAAAAGAAGAAGTGTCAGAACACATCTATATTACTTCCGTGTTGAAGAAGATCAAGATGCAGGCAGCTCTTTAGAATAGGTTCCCAACCTGAGGTTCCTGAGCTCTTTTTTTTAAAACTCTTTAAATGTTTGTATTTTAATATAACTGGCATCCTTTGTAATCCAATGCATTTATTTTATGCTTTAAAAAGCATGATTCTGAGAAGGGATCCTTTTCTTGGCTTCATCATCTGCCAGAGGAATCCATGACACACAGAAATGTGAAGAACCATTCTCTATGATCAAGCATCATCTTCTTTACCATTTCAAACCCTTCCAAAATACATTTTGTCTGATTTTCCATGTTTACTTGGTATCATATTGCTTGCCTTTTTAATGGATGGGGGAAAGACTGGAGGGAGGGAACTTCAAATTTAAAAAAAGGAAGTGTTAAAATTAATAATACATTAATGTTTTAAAAGAGAAAGCCATTCCAGCTCTGATTAGAGGATTTGTTTCTAGGCTTATGATATAACACCCCCTTTCATGCTTTCCAGTCACTCATCTATTTGTCATTCCCCCTCCATCTCTTATTTTGATACTTTTGTAAAGAGAATGGCAGAGCTGAGATTGACTTTAGAATGAAATGTCAGAGTCAAGAAGGGACTTGGAATATAAAATATCAGAAATGAAAGGGTTTTTAGTTTGCAGTCTCAGCTTGGACCTTACCTCAGCATCTGGGACATTCTCAGCCTGGAACACCCCTCCCCGAAGACTCTCTCATTCTGTAACAGTCTTCTGCCCTGATGGCCTCCTTCTCCCATTGGTGATTTCTACCTAGTGCCTCCCTTTGGAGTTTGGGCCTAGGTTCGCACATTTTTACCCATTTTTTAATTGTGCTTCTGACTTCCTGAAATTCAACCCCATAGGCCCTCTATTAGCCTCAGTTTCCTGCTCTGTAAAATGGGAATTTTAATAATAATACATGCCTCCCAAAGTTGTTGTAAAAATGAAATGAGATAACATAGATAATTCCTCTGTGAACCTTAAAGTGCTATATAAATGCTGGCTACTATCATGGGTTGGTTTAGATCCGGAATCACAAAGACCTGGATTTGGTGCTCACCTCTAGTATATGTCAGCTATGTGACTAGTAAAGAAGTCACTTAATGTCTCTGAGCATCATTCTCTTCTGCAGAATGGGAATTTACCCACAGTGCCTGCTGGGAATATAGAGAGACTCAAATGAGATGAAAAGAAATTTTAGGGAACTATGAAAAGGTCAGTTATTAAGAGACTACTAAATTGTTACTGAATGAGTCATTTTTACTAGGTAGGATAAAGGTAAAAGATTGATTCTCTGCCAGAAAGTCAGGGTAGAGCTTGGGGGTAAAATAGGGAGATTTGAGATGGGGGCAGACAGAGAAATTTAAAAACATGAGAAAAGGAAAACAAAGGCCATGTGGGTAGCATAGAGGATAGAGCACTGACTCTGAAGTCAGAAGTTGTGAGTTCAAGTCCTACCTGAGATATTTAATAGCTGTGTGACCCTGGGCAACACACAACTTTTTTTTTAATTTTATTTTATTTGCAAAACATATGTATGGGTAATTCTTCAACATTAACCCTTACATAGCTTTCTGTTACGGATTTTTCCCCCCAACTCTCCACCCCTCCCCTAGATGGCAGGATATCCACTATATGTTAATTATGTTAAAATACTTGGCAAATCGAATATATGTATACATATTTCCAAACTTATCATTGTTGTGCAAGAAAAATTGTATCTACACAGAAGACATATCAGATAAAGGAAACACAATGTAAGCAAACATCAATAAAGGGTATGAGAATGTTATGTTGTGGTCCACATTTCTCATCCCTCTCTCTGGGTGTAAATGGCTTTCTTCAGTGAACAATTGAAACTGGTTTGAAGCATTTCATTGTTCAAGAGAGCCATGTCCATCAGAATTGATCAACATATAGTATTGTTGTTGCCGTGTATAATGATCTCCTGGTTCTGCTCATTTCACTCAGCATCAGCTCATGCAAGTCTCTCCAGACCTCTCTGAAATCATCCTGCTGGTCATTTCTTAAAGAACAATAATATTCCATAACATTCATATACCATAATTTATTCAGCCATTCTCCAATTGATTGGCATCCATTCAGTTTCCATTTTCTAGCCACTACAAAAAGGGCTGCCACAAACATTCTTGCACATGTGGGGCCCTTTCCTTTCTTTATGATTTCTTGTGATATAGGCCCAATAGAAATGCTGCTGGGTCAAAGGGTATACACAGTTTGATAACTTTTTGAGCATAGTTCCAAATTGCTCTCCAGAATGGTTGTATCTGTTCACAGTTCCACCAACAATGCATTAGTGTCCCAGCCTTCCCACATCCCCTCCAACATTCATCATTAACTTTTCCTGTCATTTTAGCCAATCTGATAGCTGTGTAGTGGTACCTCAGAGTTGTCTTGATTTGCATTTCTCTGATCAATACACACTTAACTTCTGTCTGCCTCAGTTTCCTCATCTTCAAAATAAAGATAGTAATAACACAAATCTCCGAGGATTGTGTACAGGATTCAATGAGAAAATATTTTTAGTGAAACTAAAGATATGTATATTTCTTTTTTATTATTGAAGTGTTTATTTTCAAAACATATGCAAGGATAATTTTTCAACATTGACTCTTGAAAAACTTTGTGTTCTCATTTTCCCCTCTTTCCCTCCAACTTCTCCCCTAGTAGAGAAGGCATTTAATCCAATATATGCTAAACATGGTAATATATATATATATACATATATGTATATTAAATCCAATATAGGCATACATATTCATACAATTATCATGCTGCACAAAAAATTAGATCAAAAAGTTAAAAAAGGAGAAAGAAAGCAAAATTCAAGCAAACAACAAATAGATTGAAAATGCTATGTTGTAATCCATTCTTAGTTCCCATGTCTTATGAGAGAATATTTGTAAAGCTCTTAGCATAGTGTTTAGCACATTGTTAGTGCTGTACAAATAATAATCATTGTTGTTATTATTGCCATTGTTATTATGTTTATATTTTGTTTTTATTATTATTTATTATTATGTGCATTGTTTTGCCATTATGTTGCTTATATTGTTAGTATGTTTATTTTTCTTATTGTTATTGATCTTATGCAATTTATATTTTATTTATGCTTACATTATTATTTATTATTATGTTCATTATTATTGTTATTGTTATTATTATACAGCTAAGTGCTACAGTGGACTGAGTGCTAGATCTGGAGTTAGGAAGATTAAAGCTCAATCTCAGCTTCAGACACTTACTGGCTGTGTGACCAGCTAAAGTACAGTTTGTGTGAAAGTGAGTCCTGTACTCAAAGATAGGCTGGGGTCATATTTTGAAGGGCTTTCAATGGCAGAGGAGATGACATTTTATTCTAGAGGCAATAGTGAGCCATTGGTGCTTCTTGAGCAGAGGAGTAACAGGGTCAGAACTGTTTCTTGAAGAGCAACTTGGCAGCTGTTTTGAGGATGAATTGGAAGATGATGAGGAAAGAGGCAAGGATTTCAAAGCTATTCTAAGAAGTTAGATGAGAGTTAATCAGGATTTGAATTAGGGTTACAGCCGTGGGAGTAGAGCAAAGATGAATGCAAGAGATGCTGATAAAGTCAAAGGAGTAAATCTTGGAAGCTGATTGGATGTGTGGGGCAAGGGAGAGCAAAACAATGAGGGTGACTCTGAGACTGGGAATTTAGTTGAGCAAAGGGATGCTGCTGCTCAGAGACAGCATCACCAGTTGAATTCCCAGATCCCTTTTCCTTGCCTGAGTGTGCCCTGAACCTCACTTCTAGGATCAGGGATTTCTTCCCTACTTCCACCCTCCACCAAACCTAAAGGATATCCCCTGCATTCCCCTAATCTTGCTAACAGCAAAAGCATTCCAATAAAAACATATCTTTCTGCCAACTTTGGACTTATCTCTAGAAAAAAACTTTAAGGCTAAAAAAACCTTTTAAACATTTTCTTCACTTTGATTAATTCAAAAGTCATGTAAAACAATCAGAGAAAAATTGGGGATGCAGATAGGGTCAACATAGCTGAGGACCACTGAGAGAAATATGGCAGTGTAGAGTATGGTGACTTCACTGATAACCTGAACTCTAAACCCTTTAATAATAAAGATAGTTAAGTTGTAAAAAGCACTGTACAAATACTATGTCATTTGATTCTTTCAACAACCATGGGAGGAAGGGACCATTATTATCCTTATTTTACAGATGAGGACACTGAGGTATACAAATTGATTTTCCCAGGGTCACACAGCTAGTAAATGTCTGGAGTCACATTTGAACTCAGGATTTACTAATTCCAGATCCAGTGCTCTAACCATTTTGACATCTAGCTGCCTAATAATAGTAATATTATTGATAGTAATAATGATGATGATAATGATCAGTGTGACTCAGTGAACAGAAAGCAAGGCTCAGAATTAGGAATATAGGTTCAAATCCTGCCTCTGATACATGGTGGTTTGGTGATCTAAGAAAATCACTTGATGTGTCAGGGTCCCAGGAAATTCTCTAAGACTGTAGCTTGCAGAGAAGGTGCTAACCTCTTGTAATAGAAGGAATTTCCTATACTAAGACAAATCCTGTTCTAGACCAAAGAACAATTATACTAAAACTCAGTATACATATATACAATTATATTATTATTAATAATAATAAGATAAATGTATAATCTTTACCTCAGTTTCTTCAAGTGTGAAATGAGCATAATATTTTCCCAGGGTTGTTGTAAAGATCAAATTGGATATCAGTTGTAAAATACTTAGCAATTACATAGCATTGTATTGTAATATTTGACATCAAAATAGTTATTCAATAATCAATGTTAACTAACTTTATATAAGTAGTCCCAAAAATTTGAGTGTAGTTTTGAGCTAATAAAGATGAATGATATTAATAACATCAATTAAAATATATTGAAAATATCTATTATAATGAATAGAATTAAATATAATTGATATCATTATAGATATTAGCAATTGTGTTAATTACAACAATTACAACTATGAAATTTTAAGCTATTGCAGTTTTAATAAATTAAAACTGTAATGAGACTTTTGGAAAACCTCATCCCGTACCTTTAAGCTTACAAGGAACTTTATGTAAATTTCCCTCCTCATTTGAACCTTATAGGTTCCATGTAATAGATGAGAAATTTTTGTTTAATCATTTCAGTCATGTCTGACTCTTTGTGATCCTATTTAGGGTCTTCTTGGCAAAAATATTTGAATGGTTTGCCATTTACTTCTCCAGGTCATTTGGCAGATGAGGAAATTGAAGCAAGCAGGATTAAGTGACTTACTCAGGTTCACACAGCTAGTAAGTATCAAAGGCTAAATTTGAACTCAAAAAGATGAATCTTCCTGATTTCAGGCCTAGCACTCTATCCATTGCCTTTAACTACCTAAAGATGAGGAAACAATTTCTCAAAGAGGACAAGTTATTTGACTTTGGTCAATCAATTAATCAATAGGAATTTATAAAGTGCCTACTAGATGTCAGGCATTATTCTAATAAATGCCACATGGTTGGCAAGTGTTAGTGACAGAATTTGCTCTTTGGGTTTCCATATTTCAATTCCCTATCATTCAGCACCAACTAAGCAAAGAGTCAGTGACCATTTGTCACGGCCTTGTAACTGTATCGAGGAAAGGATTAGACTAGGTGACCTTTACTGTCCCTTTTGACAATGTAATTCTAGTCCATTCTATCAATTTTACAGAGGAGAAAACTGACCTTGGGCAACTTAACTTGGCCACATATTCCCAAATGCTATAATCCAGTCAAACCCTCCTTCTCTCTTTTCTTTATATTCATCATCACATCTCCTATTGCCATGCCTTTCTGGAGGCCCTCTTTTATTCCTGGAGCCTGCTCCCTTTTCACTTCTGTGTCTTAAGGTCCCTCTTTTCTTGTAAGACATAATTAAAGTAATCCCTCTTCTTGAATCCTTCCCTTCCCTTCCCTTCCCTTCCCTTCCCTTCCCTTCCCT
>JAJPUD010006359.1:41321-59731 GCA_023553655.1 Myrmecobius fasciatus
TAGATAGATAGATAGATAGATAGATAGATAGATAGATAGATAGATAGATAGATAGATAGATATGTATGTGTGTGTGAAAATATATGCATGTACGTATACTATATATTAGCACAAGCAGCAGAGAATTGATCCATATTTTAATGCATTGCACAATCATCTCCAAAAACAGTATCATGCACCCCCACTCCCTCCACTTTAATTTTGGCTCACAGTCTTCTCAAGTCGAAGAATTTCCCATCAGTGCATTAGCTGACTTTTGTCCCATGATTGTCCTCATTGAAGGCATTTGACAACACGGCTGAAACCATCATGTTTAAAAGAATGGGAGCAAGCACACAGCCTTGTTTTACTCCTTTGGCGCCTGGGAAAGTTTGAGAACATTGCCAAGTCCAGAACCTGGGCAAGCATGCCATCATGAAATTGACATACAATTGATAAACTCTGGGCAATCAAATTTTGACATAATTTTCCATAAGCTCTCATGAATGACCACGAATAGCCAGATCTACAAATGCTGTATGTAGATCTTTGTTTTGCTTTTGGCATTTCTTCTGGAGTTGTTAGGCAGCAAACACCATGCAACTATTACTCAGCCCCTTTCTGAAGCCATGCTGATTCTTAGATAGATGACCTTCTTGCAGGTGTAGGATCATCTTATTAAGGAGGACTCTGGCAAGAATCTTCAGACAGCAACACACGATTCATATGTGGAACCATTGGTTACAACAAATGGAGAAGTTTCGAGTATGGAGATTAAGTTCATTTACCTTGGCAATAAACTTTCCATTGATGTACACATTGATAACGAGGTTGACCCACATAGGATTTAGGAAGCTCTGAAGGAAGGTGTGAGAAAAGTATTAGAATGATTACCATATTGAAGGTCTATAGAGCTATTGTCCTGACTTCATTGTTATATGTCTGAAATCTGGACAGTCTACCAGTGCTATTCCAGGAAACCGAGTCACTTCCACTTGAATCATCTTAGGAAGATTCTGAAAATCACCTGGGAGAATAAGATACTAGATAGTGAGATCCTTTCTTGAACTAAACTTCCAAGCATTCCAACACTCCTGCAGAAGGCACATCTCCATTGGGTTGGCCACATTGTTTCAATGCCAAATGTACTCTTGCCAAAAAGACTATTTTATGGAGAACTCACACAGGACGGGTCAGATATGGTCAGAAAAAGCAATACAAGGACATTCTCAAGGTCTCTTTTAAGAACTTTGGAAGTGACTGTATGACATGGGAGACACTGGCACAGGACCACCCAGCATGGCGTGCCCTCATCAGAGAAGGTGCAGAATTGAATCAGCTCAGAAGAAATGCAAGATGCACAAAATTAGAGGATCTATCCCAAATGTTCTTAGGGACTATTTTGTGTCTGACCTATGGCACAGCATTACGAGCTTGGATTGGTCTGATTAGCCACAGGTAATTCCTATATATATGTATATGCATATATATGCATATGTATATATATATATGTATATATATATATATATATGAATTACCAACTTCTGTTCATAGAACATAAGGGACCTAATATATAATGTGATATATGTTAATTGCCCCTCAGTGTTGATTGGTTTTACTTATCTGTTTTTCAGTTGTTTTTGGCTTAACCATTTTACAGATGAGTAAACAAGTTCAGATGATGAAGTAATTTGCTCATGCTCACAAAGCACATGAGAGTCAGAGCCTTGATTTGAATCCACACCTTCCTAGTTCAAGTCCAGTCAATTTATCCATGATAATAGGCAGCCTCTGAATGGAGAGAGTGCTGAAGGTGGAATCTGGAAGATTTAAGTTCTTATCTGGCCTGAGACACACACTAGTTATACGTCCCCAGGAAGATCACTTAACCTCTGTCTGCCTCAGTTTCCTTATCTGTAAAAACCCATACTCCCTAGTGTTCTTTGGAGGATCTAATGAGATAAATTTGCAAAGTGCTTAAAATGCCATATTTGTCTAAGCTACAAATTATTATTGTTATATTACTATTATTTGTAAAATACAGTGGCTGAAGTACAATACCTCTGAGGTCTCTAGCTCTATAATTAAAATCATAGAATTCAGCTAGAATAGAGATTCTTGACTTTTTTGTATGTCCTGGACACTTTCAACAGTCTAGTGAAAACCAACATGCAGACCCCTTCTCAAAAATGTTTTTGAATGCATAAAATACCTAGGATTATAGAGGAAAGCAATTATATCAAAATGAAGATATCATTTTTGTCTCATTCAGGTTCATGGACCCTCTGAAATCTATCCATGTATAGGGTAGCAGTAAGAGGTTGTGTTTCCCAGATGAAGAGAGAGTTCTTTATAGTTGAACCCTCAAATTCAAGAGAACAAGGTACCTGTTCTTTCTGGATTCCATTTCCCCATTTTGTCAAATGAAGACTTTTACCTAAGTAATAGGTTTAGAATTAGGAAAAGGACTCAGGGATCAATTAGTTGGTAAAATGAAAGCATTAATAGAGATGAATCTGAGGGTCCCTCTATCCTAGCTCCAAATCTATTAACCTCTGATCCCAGTGCTTGACATTTTAAAGAAGGGGAAAAGGGCAACCAGAAAGTGGGAGGGAAAAGAAGAAGGCATATGGCACCAACTTTGCTTAAGGAGTCACTGGAAGGTCAAAGAATCTGTTTGAAGTCCACCTGTGCGTTTGACCTTGGGCACATCACTTCATCTCCCTGGCCCTCATTGTCCATATCTATAAGGTGAGGAGGTTGGGTTGGGTGATCTTTGAGATGTCTTTCAGCTACAGATTTATGAATTTTTTATCTTTAAAGTGAAGATAGTGCTAGAAAGGACTTTAAGGATCACTAATCCAAGGTTGCTCAAGCTCTCCAAGGTAAGAGCAATAGAGACTTTCTGACTGCCAATTCCCGACTAAACTTTCTTCCTAGAAACAGTTCCAAAACATCTATGTCTGTAAGTTAGAACTGAGAATATATACTAGTGATTTGCCCAAGATCTTGAAGAGGTCAAAGCCAGGATTGGAACCTGTATCTCCTAACATGTGGAAAAAAATAGAGAGGAACAAAAAATCACTGAAACCTAGGTCTAGAGTGGAAGGTATTCTCACAATCATCTGATCCAATCTCCCTATTTTACAGATGAGAGCATTGAGACTCAGAGAGGTTGGGAGAACTGGCCAAGATTCTACATACAAAACTAATAGATATAATTGAGTATAGTTAGTAAATGATGGAGTTGGTATTTAAGCCCAGGTCCTGCAAATACTAATTCTATGTTACCATATATAAATACACATAGGAGAGGGGTGGAGAGAAGAAGAAGGAGAGGGAGAGAGGGGAAAGAGACAGAGAAACAAAGAGAGACAGAGACACAAAGAAAAAGAGACACAGAGAGAAAGAAACAGACAGAAAAAGAGAAACACACACAAAGAGATGGACAGACAGACACAGATGGAAAGATGGAGAGACAGAGGGATACAGAAAGACAGAGAGACAGACAAATAAACACAGACAGAGAGGGAGAGGGAAAGGAGAAGAGAAAGATAGAAACAGAGAGAAGAAGAAGAAAAAGAAGAAGAAAGGGAAGAAGAGAAGAAGAGAAGAAGAAACAGAAGAAGAAAAAGAAGAAGAAAGAGAAGAGGAGAAGAAGAAGAAGAAGAAGAAGAAGAAGAAGAAGAAGAAGAAAGAGAAGAAGAATGAGAAGAAAGAGAAGAAGAATGAGAAGAAAGAGAAGAATAAAAGGAAAAAGTAAGAGAGGAAGAAAAAGAAAGAGAAAAAGAAGAAAGAGAAGAAGAAAAAGAAAAAAGAAGAAAGAAGAGGAGGAGGAAGAGAAGAAGGAGGAGAAAGAAGGAAAGGGAGAGAGAAAATATGATATAGGAAAATGAAAGAGGAGTAGAAAACAGAGCAGGAGAGAAGAGAGAGAGTGACAGGGGCTTTCAGAGATCATAAGATCATAGATGTCATGCTGAATATAGAGACATAAAATCTACTACACCCAACAGTGATCATGGTGAATGATGAATTAATACTTTTGTAAAGGAACTGAAAGCTGGGCTTAGAACACTGTAATAACTGGAGTAGGAGGTGGGTGGCTTTCAATCCCAGGTGGAAAATGAGTTAGCTGTTCCCATTGGTATAGGGATGAAGATACTTGTCATGTCTCTGGAAGGGTAACAACCTTTTTCTTGACACATCTCACCATCACCTCAGAGACATTGAGGCATCTGGCTTCCAGAACTCTTGACTGTCCTTGTGGCTAATTCATTTAAGGATACACAGAGAACTAATCTTCTACTCCATTCTAATGCCTGATGTTTAGAATATGGCCATAATCTTTCATTAAAGGCCAACTCCTTTGTTGGAGGGTTCATGAAGTTGAAATAAGAGGAAGCATTTTGGATGTTGCTTGCATTATTTATTTTTTTATCTATCACAGGGATTTGTTGGGCACCATTTAGCTGACGCCACACAATTTTGTGGCCAGCGCCGTTTCTTACATTTAACTTGACTTTATGGTTTTCCCTGGGTTCTTTGCTCTTGGGTTTCTCACTTCTCAATAAGAGAAATGGGCTCTTCAATTCCTACTTCATTAGTTTTCCAATTGCATCCTAGGGACTCTGAGGAAAATTGCTATTTATTTATATAGCTTCTAACTGTAGAAATCAGCTCAAAGTCAACGGTTTTCCCTGAAAGGGGATAATATGGAAAGTATCTAATGTAAAAAAAATCAGGTAACAAACGGGTAGAAAAAAGAAAACTCCTCTTATCTCCTGTTGGTCTGTGACTTTTGGGTCTTTGCATCCAATCCTGATATTTGAGAGTCTTCTTTCCTCTCCTTTTCCCTCTTCTCTTCTTTCTCAAAACTTTCCATTTCTATCTTCTTTTTACCATCCTCTCTCCTCTCTTCTGTGAATCTATAGATTCATTGATTGAATTCAGTAACTTCTTTCTACTAGTACAATAATCTGGGGAGGCTAATTAACATTATCAGTTTATTGCATATCTGCTAGTTAACCATTTTGCTACTACTCTCATGATCCAATCAAATATCAAAAAGGACTCTTCCTTCAGAGAACTTGCATCTTGGAGTCTGGATCAGCATGGCATAGCACCTGCTATTTAAATTGCTCTAATAGTTGCCTGTGCCACCCACTTTACCAGACTTTTTAAGATCTTTTGATATCAATAGGATTGATGCTAGAAGAAAAGAAGCCCAAAAGAAGAGTCAAGGCAGCCAGGGACATCTCTCTGGTATAAGCTTGGCTAGTTGAGCCACATTCCATGTAAAGATCAGGGGCTCAACCTTTATACCAGGAAGTCTCTTTCTTCTTTCTACCTTCAAGGGAATGGCATCTTTTTTTTTCTTCTTGAAAACTGCCTTTGAGGGACTTGCTAACCAAGTGTGACACCCCATGGCATTAATTTTTCCAGCTCACCAACCATATTATTTCTTAGCAAATATATTGTCTTCTCTATTAGATTGTCAGTTCAATAAGCATTTATCAAATTCCTCCTATGTACCAGTGCAACTAGGGTGGTATAGTGGATAGAGTGCCAGATTTATAGTCAGAAAGATTCATCTTTGTGAGTTCAAATCTGACCTTAACTTACTATCTGTATGATCCCGGGCAAATCACTTTTCCCTGTTTGCTTTAGTTTTTTCACCTGTCAGATGAGTTAGAGAGGAAATGGAAAACCATTCTGTTATCTTTTCCAAAGTAAATCCTAAATGGGGTCATGAAGAGTCAGACATAATTGAAATAACCAAACAAAAATTTTTGCCAGGAATAAAGCTAAGTGCTGGAGATATAAAAGGGCAATAGTAATAATAAAAAAGATAGATAGCAAGATAGATGGATAGATAAATAGATCGATTGATTGAACGATAGATAGATAAATGGATATATGGATAGATAGGCAGATGGATGGATAGATGGAGAGATAGGTATATGTATATGGATGGATGGATGGATGATGGATAGATAGATATACAGGCAGACCATAGATAGATGGATGAATAGATGGATGGATAGATAGACAAATGGGTAGGTAGATGATAGCTAGCTAGATGGATGGATGGATGGATGGATGGATGGATGGATGGAAAGATAGACAGATATACAGAGAGACCAACAGACATAGGTAGAGAGAGAGATAGGTAGGTAGGTAGAAAGCTTCTTGAGGAGCATTCATTTATTTTTTTTTCTTTGTATTCCCTAAATCTAGCAGTGTCTGGCACATAATAGGTACATATAGCCCTATGCTTTCCTTTATAAAAGGCAAAACCTGGACTTAGAAGCTACATCTACAGCTTTATTTAGTTGCAACTCCACAGAACAAGATGCCCTTTCACCTCCTACTCCCCATCTTGCTCTCCCTAATTTCTAGCTTTCTTTTCTGTGTTACCTCCCCCAATTAGATTGTAAATTCTTTGAGGGCAGGGACTGCCTTTCATTTTTTTTTCTTTATATCCCAGAACAGTGCTTGGTACATAATAGGTACTTAATGTTTAATCAAATTATTAAATTGAAGAATTGAGGTCAGGAAGAACTGATTTCTAATTGAACCTCAGACACTTCCTTTCTGTGCCATCCTAGGAAAATTACTTAACCTTTATTTGCCTCAGTTTCTCCATCTGCAAAATGGGGATAAAACTGGCATCTGCCTCTAGGTCTGTGGTAGGAGATCAATATAAAGCATATAGCATAATACCTACCATGTAGAAAGCATTACATGTTAGCTTTGGTTAGCTATTAAGTCTTCCTGAATCCAAACTGAGTGAACTATTCATTAGGACACCTCGATGCTCCTGCATTAAGATACAGAAGAGACCAAGCTCAGGGTCTGTTCTCCCTCCCTCCTCCTTTGGCTTACACTTAGCCCTTGTGTTGACATCATACAATTCACTACCTTAGAAGGACCAACAAGTAGAGAAAGGTCTCTGCTTCAAAAACAGCCGTCTAAGCGGGTCTAGGATAAACACAGGGGAGCAGGCTGCCTAATGAATTACAGCCCTCCTGGCTTGGGCTAAATTCTAAAGTGCCTGTTTACTTAAAACCTGAACTCTCTTCACCCACGCTTTGGTGGAGTGAGCCCTTGACAGGCTTGACAGATTGCAGCTTGAGTGGAGCCCGAGGTTCTCCAGAGATATGGTCCATGTTGGCTTCGATGGGGCAGCCTTAAACAGTCATCCACACGGAGCTGCCCACCCAGCCAGACTGCCAGATTTGGGGGATGGGGACCACGAGGAAGAAAAACAATCCCTACTGCCTGCATTTGTCTAAAGCAGAAGTAGTTTATTCAGGCTACCTGGCTTCTCTCTTGAGACAGATCCTGGATTGGATGCTTACCTGTGGTATGAGCCTAGAAACATTGATTACCCTCACTGAGCCTCAGTTTTCTTATTTGTAAAATGGAGATAAAATATATGTCCTCTGGGATCAATAGAATTATAATTTTGAGAAAGAAAGGACTTGGAAAATCTTGTCCAACTCCCTTATTTTTTCTTTAAAACTTTATGTCTTTTTTATTCTACTTGCTTCCCTTACTATAAAACCTTTGCCTCTTTCCCACCCATAGCTATCTCTTATAACAAAGAATAAAAAGGAGGAAAGTAAACATTTATCAAGATTAGCCAGTGCATGAATTGAGTCTGACAATAGAGGCACATAATTTTTACCGCCGAAGAAAGGAGGACAAAATAGTAAACTCGGGATAGTCTTCTGCAACCTCCATTTTTCCAATCTTCTTGCTCTTCTTTCCCATCCTCTCTTTCTTTCCTTATCCATATTATCTCATCCAAACCCCAATCTTATTCTCCTAGCTAGTGAGAGGCAGATGCTCTGTGCAGTGATTGGAAGAAGGGAAGGAGGACTAATGGTTCTGATGTGAGGGCTGTTCATTCACCTTTCATGTCCATCTTCATTCAGTCCTCACCTCCAAGAAGCTGCAACATGTGCAGCAGCCATGTTAAAACCATATAAGTAGATGGGCTAAATCAGGTTGAGTGTAACCAACAAACCTGTGAGTTAGAAGGATGTCTACTGCAAGTATGTGAAGGCTTCCCTTAGTGAAATGGATGGTTCAGAGCAATTTGTTCCAATGAGGATGAAGGTGGCCAAAGGGGCAATATGGAGCTTAATACCTGGTTAGACACTGAAGACATATAAGATCATCCATTGCATCTCAGGCCATCCCCAATTATCTTGATTTTTGTCCTGCCAGTGGATTTCAGTGACTCTGGAAGAAAGAGTGACTCTGTGCAACTCTGACCCACTTAAATCCAATTTTCCCACAAATCAAGACATTACCTCCTATCACTGGTCCTCTTGGAAAGTGAAGGACAAACATTACAGTACCTATAAGATGCCGGGCACCATGCTAAATGCTTTTACAAATATTATCTCATTTGATCATCACAACAATCCTGGGAAGTCAGTGGCTTTATTATTACAGATGAGGAAACTGAGGCAGAACTATATAGCTAGATAGCACACTGAACCTAGAGACAGGAAGACTGGAGTTCAAATATAGCCTCATACTAGCTATATAACCCTAAGCAAATAATTTAACTTTTCTGTAGGGATTGTAATTGCATCTACCTCAAAAGGTTTTTTGGGAAGACCATATGAGATCATTTTGCAAAAGGACTTATCACAGTGACTGTCACATAGTATTTATGCTCTCTATAAATGCTTATTCCTTTCTCTCCCTTCCCTTCCCATAGTTCAGACCATTTCAGAGAAGTACTTAACCCGGTTGACTGATTTATATTGAATCCACAGTCTAAGAACTCCTGGAGGGTGGGGCATCCCATTTATTTCTTTTTTCCTTTATTTTTGGCCTTTGAATCCTCAGTACCTAAAACAGTCCTTTGTATATAACAGGTACCAACAAATATTCTTTGATTTGTAGAAAGAAGTGAAGATATAATGGGAAAACTGGGGGTGGGGGAGGAATGGGAAAATCATATAGGTGGTATACATCAAAGTTACATAAAGTAGATAGCTTCCTGATTTCTGTAAGAAGCTTTTCCTGTTTCCCCTTAATCCTTGTGCCTTCTCTCAGCTATCTTTGATTTACCCTGTATATATTTTGCTTATATGTAATTGTTTGCATTTCTCTCTCTCTTTAGACTATGAGACTTTTGAGAGCAGGGTCTGTCTGCTTTCTGTATAACTTCAGTTTTAGTCAAGTGCTCAGCACATTTGTTCAGCTGTTTTCTGGTAATATCTGTGCTTGTGACCTCTTTGGCGGTTTTCTTGGCAAAGATCCTAAAGTGGTTTGCCATTTTCAAGGTAGAATCTAAACTGAACTGGGATCTAAATTCAGAGTTTCTAATTCCAAAGCAAGTGTTCCTTCCATTCTAATTTAACAGAACTTAGAAGGAGATTTTCTAAATGCCTTGTGGGTCAGAGCAAAATTAAGTATTTTGTGCTCCTTCCCTCTTCCCTTTCTTTGCCAAGAACTTCATTGGAACCCAGGTCCTTGAGAAATGTGGGTGAGGATGGTGTGGGATCCCTACAGCCAGTTATTTACCTTTCATCCTTTCTCTTGATTTCTCAAATTATTTCTGGAATTAAAAGCTCTTTCTTCCTCCCCTGTTGCCTTCTTCTGTCCCTATCTTTATACACAGTACTAATCTGGACATTCACAAGGCTCAGACTGAAAGCTACCTGAAGAGTTCGGGTAATATATCTATATATCTACATCTAGATAGATAGATAAATAGATAGAGAGAGTGAGATGGAGAGACAGATAGACAGACAGACAGATGGACAGAGAGAGAGAGAGATAAACAGTCAGACAGAAAGTCAGACAGACGCAGATAGCTAGCTAGATGGATGGATGGATAGATAGATAGATAGAATTAATAAATAGATAGATAGTCAGAAAGACAGACAAAGATAGAGAAAAGAAAAAAAGTCAGGCAGACAGATAGATAGAATGAATAGATAGCTAGACATGTGGATAAATAGATGAGGATATAGACAGATAAATGGAGAGATAGATAGATGGATAGTCAATCAGACAGACAGACAGATAGATAGTAGCCACCATGAGAGGAGGAAAGCAGCAAAGTCACTGAGTTATCTGATGCCTGGGGATTGGAAGCAAACTGTCTGATGACAAATGCTAATGTGAAACAAATAGAAATCTGGGAGAGATAGCTAGCACACTGTTCAACAGAATCAGGATCCAGAAAGATTTTTATAGGTCTTAGATCTTTGGGTCAAATTTGCATTTATCTCTGTTGTGACAGGTACTGTGCTAAGTGCTTTACAATTATTTCATTTGCTCTTTTCAACCACTTTGGGAAGTAGTAGCTATTATTATACCTATTTTATAGATAAGGAAACTGAGACAAACAGAGATTAAGTTACTTTTCCAGGGTAGCGTAACTAATAAGAGTCTGTGGATAGACTTGAACTCAGGTCTGCCTGTCTCTATCTCTTCAGAGATGACGTAACTCAAATCCCATTTTGGGGTTCAGAAAATCAACCATCTGACATGGCTCTCTTCAACAATGAAATGTTTCAAACCAGTTCCTATTGTTCAGTGAAGAAAGCCATATACATCCAGAGAGAGGGATATGAATGTGGACCCCAACATAACATTTTTATGCTCTCTGTTGATGTGTGCTTGCATTATGTTTCCCTTCTCAGATTTTTTTTCTCGTAGATACGATTGTTCTTGCACAACAATGATAAGTGTGGAAATATGTATACATATATTCAATTTGTCAAGTATTTTAACATAATTAACATGTAGTAGACTTTCTGCCATATAGGGGAGGGGTGGGGGCTAAGGGGGAAAATTTATAACAGAAAGCTTTGTAAGGGTCAATGTTGAAAAATTACCCATACATATGTTTTGCAAATAAAAAGCTTTAATAAAAAAAATCAATCATCCAAATAAAAGATGAGGAAAAGTGAGAAAAGTTATATAAAAACAATCTTAGAATCATAGTGGATGGAAAACTGTTTATGAAGGAATTAAGACATGTTTATTAAGCACCTACTGGGTGCTAGGCACTGGACTTAGCTCTGGGGAAACAAATAGAAGAAAAAGATTGTTTCTGACGTTAAGAATCTTCCATACTATTGAGGGAAGACCACACAGAAGAAGTAGCTGAAAAGTGGGGGTGATGGGGCATGGGAAATTAAGGTACTTAGTCTGGGTGCATAAAAAGTCGGGACCAGGTCTGGAGTGGTGTTGGGAGGACACAGGATGAAGTCTTCCTAAGGTAGATCCTTAGTTGGAACTCAAAGACAAAGATACAAGTTAGTGGCGATAAGGAAGGGGAGCATTTCAGGCATGGAGGGCAGTCGGGGCAAATACTCCAAAAACCAAAGCTGGGTTATTTTATTCATAGATCAGCCAGACAAGTGTCACTGGATTGAAGAACACATATCTGCTCATGTGTTGTCTAATGGAGATGGAGAAAATCATAGAACCATGCTGACAGGGACTTCTGTAAATATATTTGACATAATCTCAACTGTACTCCTCCCACAAAAGGCAATGCTTTTATACCTCAACTGATTCGTTAGCCTATTCACCTCAGGAACTACTCCAAACCTTTTCATCCTTTCTTAAATCTTCCATTAGCACCCCTCCTCCTATCATCTCCTCTGGGGACCTTGCCTCATATTTCATTAAAAAAATTGAGGGCATTTGCCAAGAGCTCCCTCTTCCCTTCCTCCTCATTTCACAGCACTCAGATGCCTTCCCCCACTATACATCTCTTCCTTCACTCTTGTCTCACATGGAGAAATGGCTCTTCTCTTTGCCAAGGGAAATCCTTCTAGGTGCATGCTTGATTCAAGTCCTTCCTTCCTTCTCTAGCAGATTGTCACTTCCCCATCATCTCTTCTCTCTAATCTACAGTCACTTCCTATCTTTCTCTACTACCTTCAAACATACTTCACTACTTTCATCTATCCCTGCTAACTATTGTCCTAAATCTCTCCTCCCTTTCCTGGCTAAACTCTTTCAGGAGGTTGGGTATAATAGATGATTCCACATTTTTTTTCCTCTCACCCTTTTCTTTTTTTAATAGTTTTTTTTATTTTGAAAATACATTCAAATATAGTTTTCAACATTCACCCTTGCAAAACCTTGTGTTCCAAATTTTTCTCCCTCCTTACTCCCACCCCTCCCCTAGACACCAAGTAATCCAATATATGTTAAACATGTGCAATTCTTCTAAACATATTTCCACATTTATCATGCTGCACAAGAAAAATCTGATCAAAAAGGGAAAAAAGTGAGAAAGAAAAATAAGCAAGCAAGCAACAACAAAAAAGTCTCTCGCCCTCTTCTGAACTCTGAACTCTACATCATCCTGACCCTCTCTCTCTCTTTCTCTCTCTCTCTCTCTCTCTCTCTCTCTCTCTCTCTCTCTCTCTCTCTCTCTCTCTCTCTCTCTCTCTCTTTTTTTTTTCTGGATTTATTTTCTTTATTTTAATTCTGTGAGTTTTAATTCCTTTTCATTCTGCTATTAGTATTTCTTTCCCATTTGGAATATAATGTAATAATACTTCATTTAATGTTGTTGGATCTCCAGTACCTACCATGATGGCTGGCACATAGCAAATAATAAGTGTTTGTTGGTCAACAGAAATGAAATTAGGATGGGGGTTGGAAGGGATTAGGGTTTCCCTCTTACCTGTCTGGCTATTCCATCTCAGTTTGCTGTATCTTTAGTCCTATCATATCCACTGACTGTGAGTATCCCCTCAAGGCTCTGTCTTTCCATATTCTTTTTCTTAGTGATCTCATGACCTCTCATAAATTCAATTATTTTCTCTTATATAAACATGACCAATACAGCCATACATCTAGCCCTAGTATCTCCCCTGAGCTCTAGTCCTGCTTTATCAGTTATTGATTGGATATTTTGAAGTGGATATTCCATAGGAATCTCCAATTCAATATGTCCAAAACAGAACTCATATTTCCCCCCAAGCCTTCCTCTCTTTGGGGTTCCTCTGTTACATTTGAGGCCACCATTATTCTATTACCCCAGTTTGCAACCCTGGGATTCTTCATTCATATCCCACATGTCCTATCTGTTGCTAAATCTTGTCACTTCTATCTCCACAACATCTCTCTATATGTCATCTTCTTGCCACTCATAGAGTCATGATTAAACCCTCATCAACTCTTGCTTGGACTATATTGATAGCTTCCTAATTAGTCTCCCTTCCTAAAGTCTCTATTCATTCTAATACATCTTCCACATAGATTTTCTCAAAGCACAGTTCCAATCATGTCACTTCTCTCCACCAAACTCTTCTGGATTTTATTATCTCTAGAATCAAATAGAAGTTCTTCATAATCTGGCCTCTTCCTAAACTTGTTGAGAGCAAAGATTGTCTGTCTTTTTTCTAATTGTATCTCCAGGATTTAGCAAAGTTCTTGGAACATTATAGACATTTAATAAATATTTATTGGATTGGATTGTGTATACCTATATATGTATATATGGTCTGCCCCATCATAATGTCCACCTTGAGGGCAAGAACTGCTTCATTTTGTCTTTGTACCCCCCATACTACATAGTAGTATATAGTAGATACTTAATAAATACTTGTCTCTTCATTGCTTAATTGATTCAAGTACCATTTTCTAGATGATGTCTATCTTGATCCCTCAGTTTTTAATTTCCTCTCCTATGAAAATACTTTGAAATTTGTGTATATTTTTTATTTCTCAAGATAGACTATAAGCTTCCTTTGGGTTAGGGTTGTTTATTGCACCAGGTCTGACACATAATGAGTCCTTACATAAATGCTTATTAAATGAGTGAATGGACTTCCCAGGGGTCTGGCTTTAAGAATCATTCTTAAAGGTTGGTCAGATAGCTTAAATAAATCCAGTTCTCTTGCCTCTAATTATTTTTATAAACTGGCTGACTCTCTTCCACCTGACTGGCATTTGAGAAGATCATAAAGTGCTTTTTTAGATTAGTAACCTTAGAACAATATGTAAGCAGACTTGGTGCCTAGGTGTGAGGATGATCCCACAGTGGGAGTAGGAGGAAGAGGACCATTGAGTCAATAATGTTTCCATCTGCAATGATCCAAACATTTTTTTTTGGTTACGTTCTACCTCCCCATTTGAGTGTGAGCTGATGTTATCTGTTTTCTATTTTTGTTGACATTATAGAAGCTTAATAAATACTTTTCAACTACATCCCATTCCATATTCTCCTTTCCCCACTCAGAAACCTACTTTTTAAAAAATTTCTGATGTCATCCATCCATCAGGGGTGAAGGTACAGGGGTGAATAGAGGGGAAATGAACTAAATGGAAGTATTGGAGCCACTGGGGCTGGGGACAAGACCCTGAGAAACAGGAGTTTTATTGAAATAGGAGTGTGTGTGTGTGTGTGTGTGTGTGTGTGTGTGTGTGTGTGTGATAGCCCTGCAGACAGAGACACAAAGATGTACACATCTTCTCTTACATCTTACATCTTCTCTCCAGATCTGTTGATGGATAGATGGGGGTTTTCCAGAGGCAAGCAGATGTCAAAAGCACTTAGCTGACAGCCCCTATCTCAATGGGCCCCCAGGCTGCCTCTTTCTCAATCAACTCTCGTCTGTTCTGGGTAACCAGCCAATCCGCTTTGCTCAAACTAAGTGCTGGCAGCCATGGAGAGGCCAGCTTTCTCACCTGTAAAATGATAGGGATGTATGGGACGTTCTCTAAAAACATTAGAGCCGAAGGGACCGATGATTTCAACATTGGCAGACTCTGAACATGACTAATTGGTGTACCTGAGTTTGAGGGTTTCAGAAGGGATAACTGCTGACTGGCAGGTTAACTTAACCACATTTCGTGCACAGCTGAACTGGTGAGCTGGCCACTTTACAGGAGACATTTATTCATTCATTCATTCCATCAGTGTTTGCTGAACCGAACTGAGCCAAAACACTTACTGGGTATTAACCAAGTACCAGTATTTTGACCAGCCCTGGGCTAGGCACAGAGGGACCTGTGTAATCCAATCCCATTGATTGGCAGATTCCTCAAATAGATAATGTTCTAACCTGATGACTTCTCTTGCACAATAAATAAATACAAAATACTTACAAAGTAATTCCCAGAGATGAAGGAATTAGTAACTGGGGTAAATCAGGATTTGTTGTTTCTGTTCACTTGTTTGAGTCTGTCTGACTTTTCATGATCCTTTTTGGGATTTTCTTGGTGAAGATAATGAGGTAGTTTGCCGTTTCTTTTTCTAATTCATTTTACGAATGAGGAGATGACTTGTCCACTTTCACCTAATAAGTGGCTGAGACTAGATTGAACTCAGGTCTTCCTGCTTCCAGACCTGGTGTTCAATCCTCTGTGCATTGGCCCTTAAATCAGGAAGGGCCTCCTTTAAAAGGTAGAACTTGAATTGAACTTTCAAAGAAGCAGATGGGGCTTTTGAAAGAAAATAAAGGGATGACTTTTCTTTTGGCTGGGGCAATTGGGGTTAAGTGACTTGCCCAGGGTCACACAGCTAGGAAATGTTAAGTGTCTAAGGCCAGATTTGAACTCAGGTCCAAATGACTTCAGGGCTGATGCTCTATCTACTGCACCAACTAGCTGCTCCAGGGATTATTATTAATATATTAGACATTGTACAGTTAGGCAGATTAAGTACTGGTTGGATTATTGGATTCAAATAACATTATTATCATTAATACACTGAAGTAAGTTTGGAGAGAGGTCTCTGTTATAATGCCCTAAGATTTTGTCCTTGTCCCTGTATTGTTCAGCATTAAAACAAATAAACCAATAAGAACCTCTGTGATTTTTCATAAGTAATCCATGAGAAAGAGGTGAGGAATTAGGGATGGGGGATTACCCAGGCTAGGAGATTAAATGCTCACAGAATAGTTTTGCTGCTTTGTAGAGTAGAGGAAGGACAGTAATGAATGATGATCCTAGAAACAAGCTGGAATTTGTTTGAGAAGGGTCTTCACGGCCAAATGGAGAGGTTTATATGTAATTCTAGAGGCAATAAGGAGACACAGGAACTTTTTGAGAAGGGGGTGATATGATCAGACCCAAGCTTTAGAAAAATCACTTTTGTACCTATATGAAGAATGGACAGGATTGGGGAGAGTATTAGATATAGTATATCTAGGCAGATTGGATATCATTGGATTTGGGGGTTCCAAGAATTGTCATTAATGGGTTAAAGTCAACTTAGAGAGACATCTCTATTTTTAGAGTGCACTAAGAATTTGTCCTTGCCTTGGTACTATTAAGCATTAAAACCAAACCCAAAAGGAAAAAAAAAAAACATCCTAGATGAATGGGTAGAGAGCATGCTTATCAAAGTTTTAAATTACTAAGCTAAGAGAGAAAGGAATAAACATTTATTAAGCAACTACTATGGGTCAGTCTCTATGTTAAGGGCTTTATAAATATCAAAATGGACCCTCACAACAGTCCTTGGAGATAGATGATATGTCCATCAGAATTAATCATCATATAATCTTGTTGTTGCTGTATACAATGTTCTCTTGATTCTACTGACTTCACTTAGCATCATGTAAGTTCATTTAGTTCATGTCTCTCCAGATCTTTCTGAAATCATACTATTGATTGTTTCTTATAGAACAACAATATTCCATAACATTCATATACTATAACTTATTCAGTTGCTCCCCTACTGATGGGCATCCACTCAGTTTCCAGTTCTTTGCCACTATAAAAAGGGCTGCTATAAACATTTTTGCATATGTAGGTCCTTTTTCTTTTTATGATCTTTTTGGGATACAGGCCTAGTAATATGACTAGACACTGCTGGATCAAAGGATAGGCCCAGCTTGATACCCTTTGGGCGTAGTTCCTTATTGATCTCCAGAATGGTTGGATCAGTTCACAACTCCACCAATAATGTACTAGTGTCCCAGTTTCCCCACATCCCCTCCAACATTCATCATCATCTTTTCCTGTTATCTTAGCCAATCTGTGGTTATCTAAGAGTTGCCTTAAAATTTGCATTTCTCTGATCAATAATGATTTAGAGCATTCTTTCATATGACTAGAAATGGTTTTAATTTCTTCATCTTAAAATTATCTGTTCATATCCTTTGACCATTTATCAGTTGAAGAATGGCTTGTATTCTTATAAATTTGAGTTAGTTCTCTATATATTTTAGAAATGATGAAGGCCCATTATTTGAAAGAAGGATTGCTAGGCCCCAGTGAGCATAAGCAGGAGCAATAGGTATCAAGGAAAGAGAAGAAATTTTAGACTTAAAAAAAACTTGCTTAGAATGAGAGCTAGTCAGAAGTGGAAAGCTAGCTTTAAGAGGTAGTGAATGCTCTTTCATGGAAGTCCTTCAAATAGAAGCTGAATAGATACTTGTTAGGGCCACTGTAGAAGGATTTCTTATTTGAGGAAGGGTAGGGTTGAGAACACTGATGTTCTAAGGACCCTCCCAGCCCTGATACCCCCTGTTCTAAGGCCCCTCCAAGCCCTGACATTCCCTATTCTAAAACCCTTCCTAGTTTTGATGTTCTATTCCCAAAGGTTTGGATCAGCTCTGAGAATCTCTTTTCTGGCACCTCTTCAAGTTCTGACGTTCTATAGCCCAAATAATGAGCAAGAAATGCTGACTCCTGGAGCTGCTGGTTTCAGCTCCCAAGGGCTTTTTCCTCTCTAGTTGTTGCATCATCTCATGAACTAATCAACCAACTATACATATGGGGAGGCCATTGCAGGTCCCTGGGGCTTTTCTTTCTTAAAAGAGCCAACACCATGAAATAAGGGCCCAAAATGCTGCTGATTCTCTCTGCTCTTTCCAGGATCAGGTTATTGACTTATAAAAGTCTCAAAGTTGGAACCAAAAGTCAGGTTGGGTTCCCTGCCGCTGTCTTAAAAAGCAAACCCTCCAGTCACTTGGAGCCAAGCAGCCCTTTCGAGGGGATGACGGTTTCCAAGGGCACAGTCCTGATGGGTTATTTCATCAACAAGCATTTGCCCTTGGCCCAGCTCCCTTAGTCAAAACAAAACACCAGAACTTGGCAGTCACCTCCATGCTCCAGGGAGCCATTTGGCTCCCATGTGTTGTAAAGACCATGGCTGTGAGCTAGGCACTGCTCAAGTGGACTGCTCTGGTTCATTTTTCCATATACATTAAACACATGGAACCATAAATGGCTCGATGGGCCCATCTGTATGAATCACTAGGGATCAGCAGCCTAATGTGACCTTGAGGTGACCTTGGACTCAAAGGAAGCTTGGGGCTTTTAAAGGCAGGAAATCACCAGGTCAGCCTGAGCCCAGTTTGGAGTAATTCACGTTTGTTCAAGTTTCACATCATAACTCACATCTCAGAGGTGCAATTAAGACAGAAGAGTGAGAGAGAGAGAGAGAGAGAGAGAGAGAGAGAGAGAGAGAGAGAGAG
>JAJPUD010006359.1:63790-104270 GCA_023553655.1 Myrmecobius fasciatus
TTCTTCTTCTTCTTCTTCTTCTTCTTCTTCTTCTTCTTCTTCTTCTTTTCCTTCTTCTTCTTCTCCTTCTCTCCTTCTACTTTTTCCATCTTCCCCTTCTTGTTCTTTTTCTTCCTCTCTGATGTTTGTACACAACATATATCCTTTCTTTCCATCTTTCTCCCTTATACCCTTACCCCTCCTTTTCCTGTCTCTGTCTCTCTCTTCTCTTTCAGTCTTATGTTGCTTGATCTCAGAGAGCAGATTTAGGAGCAAGGGACTGGGATGATACAAGGCAGATGGAGAGTGGATGAATAGGATATCATTCCATCTGGCTATTCCAAAACCATTGGGTTTGCTCTCACTGAAATCATTCAGTAAAAATTGGAGGGACCCTCATTAGTTATGTGATGGAGCAGATTTATGCCTTTATATAGATGAGGCTAAATGCCCTTCACGGTCCCTTAATCTTGGAGTTTATGCCATTTTGTGAATGTGAGGGCATCTCTTGATAGTTCAGGAATGCCCCTTTTCTAAAAGAAATGGATTTTCTGGGCTCTCATTCCTTCTTTGTTCCTGTGAAGGCAACAGGCGAGGGGACTCAAAGGCCTGCTGGAGTTTGTAGAAATGGTGTCCGCCTGTCATCACTGGCATTTGTTAAGTGAAGTGACCGTCCTCACTGTTTCTAAAGTGGACACGGTTTTTAAAAAGTGCTAATGTACAGGCCTGTCAGGTCAAGTCCTCGGCTTGGGGAGGGAGACCAGCTCTCTGATGTTGGTGGGAAAGATAAGGGCTCGCTGAGGTTAGATATGACTAGCTTTGCCAACAGAGTCCAGGAAGTGGACTGGGGGAGGGGAAAGAAAGGGAGGCTTGGCCCACTGGGGACCTCTTTCAGGAAGGAAGGAGAAATCAAGGACTTTCTCCAGGTCTTTCCTACACTCCAGATAAGACATCAAACAGCTATCTCCTTCCAAAAGAGGTAGAAATAGGTTGATATTAAGCAAGAGTGAAGAGACTTAAGCTGCACCTGAATTGTAAAAGTGAAATGATGAAGAAAAGGGTTTCCACTCTGTCATAAAAATATTATTTCTGAGGACAATGGATAAACATCCATTCTCAGAACCCAAAAGAACAGAGTTCAAGTCTGAGTCTGATATATACTAACTATATGTCTCTGGATTACTTAACATCTCAATACTAATACAAAGAGCTAGAGAAAAGCAACCCATCTTCCCTGTCCTTCCCTATCCTATTCTGTTTGCCTTATACAGTAAATAAAGATTTCTTTTGTTCAGTGGAAAGTGTTGCGTATGATATCAGAAGCCCCAAGTTCAAAGTCTGGCTCTGTAGGTCAACTCAGCATCTCTCATCATCTATCTACTACGTCTGAATTCTCTTCCTTCAAATCACCACTTCCTGGCACCCTAGCTTCTTTCAAAATCCAGTTAAAGTCTCACCTGCCATAGGATCTTGCTTAATCTGAATTTATCACTAATTTATCCTCTTTGGAGTGTGTTTTTCCAGAGTTGTTTATATATTATTTCCTTCATTAGACCAGAAGCTTCTGGAGGGTAGGGATTGTTTTTATGAGGTATTTAATAAATGCTTGTTGATTCACCCTGTTTTGTCATCTGTAAAATGACTTGGTGAGATTTAAGATCCTTTCCATTTCTAGCTCTATTGGCACCCTGAATCTGGGTTTGTGACATTTTTTTAAAAGGGCGAATGAGACTTAGGATGACTTGGATTCAACTCCCACCTCTGACACTTACTAGTTCGGGGATTAAGGATGGGTAAGTCATTTCAGTTCTTGGAACCTCGGTGAGAGAGGTAAAAATGAACACATTACTGGAAATGCTTTCAAATCTTGAAGCACTCTATAAACATCTGGTATTATAAATCAACATTTCATAGGACATCTATCCAATGTACTAGGGATCTTTCTCTAGGTCTTGTGACATCACATAGGTACCAGTGCAGATGATTCAACAGAACAAAACAATCACAAACAAGAATGAAACTTGGCTGCTGGGTAGCTTAATTTATAGCTCATTGGATCTGAATTTAGGAAAACCTGAATCCAAGTCCTATCTCAGATACTTTCTAGTAAGGGGCAAGAATCTCTGTACAAGATCTCCAACAAAACCTAGTCCATCCAGACTGCATATAAAAGGCAATCTACTTTCAAAGATCATTCCATTTGGAGATTAGTTTAGCCATCAGGAGGCTTTTTCTTCTTACATGGAAGTCTCTCTGTGACCTCTTCCTCTACTCCCATGTTCTAGTTGCTACAAGTTCTGTTTTAGGGGGGGTCAAACAAAACAAGTTTCATCCCTCTTCCATGTGAAGGCACTTCAGTTCTCAGAGATAAATTTGTTCTCAATCCAAGATAAATGTCTCCAGTTCTTTTTAAAAATTTTGAAATATTTTTCTAGTTCTTTTGACCAGCTCTTAAATGTCAAGATTCCAAAACTTTCTACTATCCTTGTAACCTTCCTCTGCATTCTCCTAATCTGTAAAATGGGGATACAAAGAACATATACTTCCCAGGGTTGTGGTGAAGATAAAATGAGATAATAATTATAAAGTACTCTGCAAACCTTAAAATGCCATATAAATAATAGCTGCAATTATCATCACCATTATTAGATGCCATTATAATCACCTAGTATTACTATTTTTATTAGATATTATAATTAGGTACCATCATCAGATGTTATTTTTATTATATATTATTATGCATTGTTATTATTATTGGGCACTATTATCCCTTCTTTACTAGATGAGGGGACAGAGACTAGCAGTTAAATGACTAAAATTAGAGTTAGTATGGATCTCAGAAGCTATTTGCTTTAATCTGGACCAAATTGAGAATGTCCACAAAATCTGCAATAATTGGATATCTAATTTTCACATGGAGATTCCAAGTACAGGGGAATTTATCTGTGAAGATTTTGTGAAACTGATTATTCTACTATGGGACAGTTTTATTTAGTGGGATGTTTTCCCCCCTTGCATCTCTCTACAGAATGAGCTGTGGGTTCATCTCCACAGGACCTTTTCTATATGCCATACGAACTTCATAGTGTTTTGAGTTTACTTCATATTGGTTTTGAGTCATAGAAACTCACTTTACCCTGGATTACTTCTCATTTTAGAAGTCCTGAGGGCTCTTCTGATTGGCTGGTTCATCCCAGAACATCTATAGACATAATTACGCATATACATAGAATATTCCAAAAAATCTTAGTGCAGTTTTAAGCTTCGAGAACTTTTTTGACACTCTATATAAAGTTTAATAATAGAATAATATATTATGGAAATGCTTGTTTTATTCCCTAAATTGGAAATACAATAACTTTAAAAAATAATAGAATTATGTCACTCTATTTGTCGTTGCCTGCCTCCAACTCTCCTCCATCAGTAGAATACACATCTTAGAATACACAAGAGTAACCAGAGAAATTAATTAACACATTATGTCTGAGAATATATGTCTGATTTGGCACTCATAGACCATCACCTTTCTGCCAAGAGGTGGGAAGTATGAGTCAGCATTAGTTTTTAAAAGTCATGATTGGTTAATGCTTTGCTCAGAACTCTGAGGTCCAAAAGTACATCTCTAAAGACAAGAAAGCCACCTCAGCAATGTCCAAATTAGGGAAGCAGCCTATCCTCCTAAAGTGCTGAGATTGATTGGAAGGGCACTAAGTGTGGTCCCAGAATTAATCAAGAAATGAAATATCTTCCCACCAGACTTTAGCCTCCCACTGATTAGAATTCTTTAAACTCAAAGGCCAACCTTTTGGATCAAATCATGACATTTCCATAGTAGAAAAATGTAGGGAATGCCAACCCATGGCACATCATTGTGATTAATTGTTTTTAGGGTGATCACTGTGACTAATGTGAACATAATTTTAAGTTGCTATGAGCTTACTTAGTTGTTGGATTTCTAGTGTGGAAGAGGCAATTAGACAATAGTTGGGAAGATATAGAAAAGGATCATTTACTTAATTGGGGAACCCTGGAGTCATAGCTTTGAGTCTTTTCCCCATAGAGCATCCCCTCCCTCTCACCACTGTTGATTTCCAGATGTAAGATTTCTTCCTTAGAGTCAGACAGAGCTGCCTGCATTGTGATGCTTGTCTCCAGATTGTCTTCCTGTCATCTCTGGGCATATGGATGATTTAATCTGCATGTCACATATTGTCAAAACTCTGAAGGGAGAAACGAAAAGAGAAAGGAGGGAGAGGAAAAGAGGAAGCAGAGGGAAAAGTGAAAGGGGAAATGGGAGAGTGAGAAGAAGAGGAAGAAGGGGAAGGGGAATAGGAGAAAAAAGGGAAGGGGAAGAGGAAAAGGAAGAATAGAAAGGAAAGGGCCAAGGAGGAGGAAAGGTCGAAGAGGAAGAAAGGGATGGTGACAGGGGCAGGAATTGGAAAAATAAGTAAAAAGGTAAAAGGGGAAAAGGAGGAGAAAGGAGAAGGAAAATGAAGAAAATGAGGTAAAGAAAGGAAGAGGATGGAGAGGAAAAAAATGGAAAGGAAGGGGACAGAGAAAGGAAAAAGGATAGAGAGGGAGGGAGGAGGGAAAGAAAGAAAAGGGAGAGAAAAAAGGGAGAGAGAGAAGAGGAAGAGAAGAAAGGAGAAAGAGAAAAATAGAGAAGAGGAAATGAAAGGAGAAGAAAAGAGAGGGAGAAAGGGAGACAGGGAGATAGAGAAAAAGAGAAACACAGAGAGAAACACAAGAGATACAGAGTGATACAGAGAGAAAGAATGGGGAAAAGAGGATAAAGGAGGGGAAAAGAAAGGATTAAGAAGGGCAGAAAAAGAAAGGAAAAGGAAAGGAAAAAAAGATGGATAAATTATTTCCTAGAGAAACAACATGTATCCATGACTGATTATGAAAATAGGATGTAAAATTACTTTTGTGGTGAAATGAGGGGCATTGTAAAGCTCTCTGTTCTCCCAGCTCCTAAATATCTCTTCCAACTCCCATTTAACTTGTTGTAACCTCAATAGTTTCCATCCATAGAATTGCTAATGTTAGAAAACCAAGTCAAGGGCATTCTCTCCAGCTCTTTTTTCTCTCTCTCATTAGCACTTCAACTACAATGAGCTTTGATTTCTTGGTTAATATTTTGGGATCCAAGAGAATTCCTCAGATATTCATTTCAAGTGAACATGAACTTGTGGATGACATTTGTTTCCATATTTATATTGCTTACTACAGGGGTCTTCTCCAAAAACCATATCTTAATTAAAATGAAAAAATACAGGAAATTTGTGTGTATGTCCAGAGAATGTAAAAAGGCTGGCAAGAGGACTGGAGAGTATGGCATTTGAGGATTAGGTATAGAAATTGGAAGTATTTGGGAATTGGAAAAGATGTAGTAGGGAAATGGCAGCTGTCTTCAAGAAACATGTTTTTTCTATATGTATATACATATATAACATGTTATCTTTTATATATGTAAATATGGTGGTATATAATATAATATAATAAATATAACATAATATAATATATATTTGGTATACATGGTTTCCCCAAATGGGATGTAAGCCCTTTGAAGGGAAAAGCTGTTTAATTTTTGTCTTCGTAATTCCTTCTATTTAGCATATACCTAGAATTCAATACATAGTTAAATTCAATCAAGCTTATTTATTATTTACCCCCGACCCCAAATCTTATATTTTTCTAGTCTATTATCTAACCAACAGTGCATCCAAACATCTCTTTAACTTGTTTCTCCATTTTCCTCTTTATACAGAGAGAGCCATTTAGTATCTGATGGTCAGCCCAAGTGCTCCACTGAATTTCTTAACATGGTGTTGGTACCAATAGAACATTTGATTTATTATGCTATAATTGAGAACTGGTTGTTCTCACAATGGTGGAACAAAAAAAAAGGAGAGGATTAGTCAGTAGGAGTGTATATCAGGTGGAGGACTTACAGGAAAATGTAGAGAAAGTTTGCACAGCCGGAGAAGACCAGGATTGTTATTTTCATTACAATGGAGAGCATCCACATCGATGAAATCACAGAAGTGGGGCAGCTGAATGGCGCAGTGGATAGAGCACCAGCCCTGAAGTCAGGAAAAACTGAGTTCAAACCTGGTCTCAGACACTTAACACTTCCTAGCTGTGTGACCCTGGGCAAGTCAATTAATCCCAATTGCCTCAGGAAAAAAAAAATCACAGAAGTGCTGGTTTGGAAAATGTGCTCTTGTGATGGAGAATATCTTAGGAGGGTAGGGAAGGTTATTGAAATAGCCACACAATTTTCCATATACAATTTTGTCCATTCTCTTCTTATTCAAATAGGAGTACAACTCATTAACTATGCTAACACATGAGTATTGATGTTCCAATTCAATGGGCTCTTCAATCACCTGCAAGGCATAACTCAGATAATAGGCATTGTTAAATCCACTTTGTGGATTCTATTGTGGATTCCTAGGCAGAGCTTGTTTAATTGATTTTGGCCCTGGGATTTCCTGGGATTTCATGCAATGGATATCAGATCATTGTTAATGGGACATCCAAAGAACTTGTCTGCTGAATGTCTCTTAGGACCATTAAGTTTAGAACTAATAGGAACCCTAGAGGCCCTTCTAATCGAATCTCCAAGATTAGAGAAGGACCCAATTGAGTAAAGTTACTTGTCCAATATTATGGAGGCAATAAGTTGAGGAGCTGGGATTTGCGCCCAGAACTTCCAACCCCAAACCTATAGTTCTTTTTCACCTCATAGTATTTCCTTCAGAAGTGTCTGACAGATGGGGCTATACAAATGTCTTGGTAAACATATGTTTCCTTGTTTTGTGCTTTGCTTGATGCTAATATTTAGTACATCATTGAACAAAATAATCTCTATGATTTTATCTACTTTAGGCTTGAGATCAGAAAGGAAAAAAATATCAATCAATTACTGAGACAATTATACCTAGTCTAAAATGAAATAAGTTGACTGGGGAGGTAGTGAGTTCCCCATCACTGAATGTCATCAATAAAATGTTAATTTGACAATAGATCAGATTAAGTGGCGGATATTTGTATTTTGGATACTGGTTGCATCACAAGACTGATGAGGCAGCTGGGTTGCTCAGTGGGCAGAGCACTGAGCCTGAAGCCAAGAAGACTCTAAAATCCACTCTCAGGCATCTACTAGTTCTGTTTCCTTGAGCAAATGGTTTAATCTCTGATGGTTTTCTTATCTGCAAAATGGAAATAATAACATCTGTCTCCCAGGATTATTGTGAGAATTAGTTAGAAGACCTGGATTTGAATTCCAACTCTGCCGCTTAGTACCTGTGTGACCTTAAATGAGTGATTTGCTCTTTCTCTGTCTCAGTTTCCTCATCCATCAAATGTCAGTGATGGAATTGATGACTTAATGTACCATATTTTGCAGCTGAAGCAACTGAGGCTTGGGAAAAGCAGCAAACTGTGCAAGATCCTAAGATTGTGATTTTAAATTGGGATTGTAGAGGTCATTGAGTCCATTTTCCTTATTTTTATTGTTTTAAGATGGGATTTCCTATTCTTACTGAAGCTGGACAGTTAGTGGTCACAACCTGATCCAACTGCCAATTGTCAGGGCAGCTTGGACCAGTTCCTTTGTTAACCTGGACTGTTTCACCCCTTCTTAGCAACTATTCCTAGGGGTTCACCACATTGGTGCCAAGTAGTGTACACACTCAACTTAATGTTGGCCCTGCCATAGCTCAGACCTCCCAAACTCTTCATCCTATAACTTCAGCCATTCCAGTGATGGACTATATGTCTGTCTATACACTGGATCAATCCTTTTATTTATAGAAGAGGAAACCGAGGTTCAAGGTTACATGGTTAGGAAAAGTCTGAGGTAAGATTTAAACACAGGTCTTCCTAATTCTCTTTATCACATTTACCAGCAAGATAAAGAAGGAAACACGTCCCAAATTCTCCATGGCACAAATGCCATCTTCCTTGTAGTTCTAATCTTTCCCCAGCAGCAACATGATAGGGGTGGGGGATGGGAGGTTTCCTCCAGCTTCCAACTTTCTTCATTAAGCAGGAAACCAATGAGAAGGAAAAATGAGTCTCTTGGGGGGGCTTCCCCCACTTTGTGAATATGACCCTCCTTTGGTCTCTTCTGTTCTCGTCTGACTCCAGAAGAAGGCTTATTTTCTGTTCCACTCCTGCTGGCCCTGCAGTCTGTCATTGACAGAGCTGCCAGCTTCCTCGAGGAATGACCCTTGAATGGCACTAAGTTGTGTTTAAATTTTCAAAATTCACCTCTCTTTTCATCTTCCTTATCGGAGCCAGGTCAGTCCCAGCCGGGAGAGTGGTTTGGCTGCTTTCCCCTGGTATTGAAACAGATGGGCTGGGACCTGAAAGCTTCAATCTAAGCCATTCTTCTGAAGTGGGAGAGGAGAAAAAGAGAAGGCTGGAAAAATGGGAAGGAAAGAGAGCTCCTTTCTCTTTTGATTATTCATTTATTTTTGTTTTTTTCAAAGAGATTTTAAAAGTTATCTTTTTGTTTTTTACATCACCTAGATTTCTGTCATGTCCTTTCCCCTACTTTTCCTTATCTTTTATAATGAAGATTCTCTTAAAAGAAGAAAAAAAGGAAGAGAAAAAATTCAGTAAAACTGAATAATACATTGAAAACAAAAACTGATATTAATATACAACGTACCACAATCATGCAACCCTCCATTCTCTACAAAGGAATAGGGGGAATGACTTCTTTTTTCTCTTTGCAAATTTCACAATAATCAATTTGGAGGTTGTTATTTGCCCTACTGATATCATTGCAATTATTTGTATTTTTTTTTGCTTACTTCACTCTACATTGGGTCATATAAATCTTTCCAAAATTATCTGTATTCATCATGATCATTATTTGTTATAGCACAATGACATTTATTATATATATCCTAATATCAGCATTTGCTTGGTCATTCCCCAAAAATAAGGGAATCTATTTTGTTTCTAATCAATGGTGTTGTTAATATTATATACACATAAGAACAAGGCAATGAATATTTTGGGTCATACAGAACTTTTCTTTTTGCCTTAGTATATGTATCTAACAAGAAATCTTTGGTATATACCTATGGAATTAAAGGGTATGAAGATTTTAATGACTTTATATAATTCCAAACTGCTTATCAGAAGGGTGGTGCTAATCTACAATTCCACCAAAAATGCATCAGTGCAACTATCTTTCTATTACTCCTCCATTGACTATTCCCATAGTCTGTTATCTTTACCACTTTGTTGAGTGTGAGATGAAACCTCAAGGTTGTTTTGATTTACATTTCTCTTATTTTTAGTGGTTTGAAACATTCTTTTACATGATCATTAATAATTTGCAATTCTTCTTTTGAGAACTGGTTGTCCATATGCTTTGAATATTTGTCTATTACAGAATAGCTTTTGGTCTTATACGTTGAACTTTATCTATTAGGGAACAGCTTTTGGTTTCATATATTTCTGTTAGTTACCTACATATGTTGAATTCCAAGCCCTTATTGGAGCAATTTAGTAAAAATTCCCCATTCAGCTATTTCCCTTATCCTCGAAGCACTGAATATTTGTATAAAACATTTCTATTTTATGTAGTAGAAATTGTCTAGTTTATCTTTTTTTTAGTTTATCTTTTGTAATGGTCTCTATCCCTTATTTAGTTAAGAACACATCTTTTACACAGAGCTGTGAAAGGTATATGATGCTCTTCTCTTCCAGATTTTTTTGAATAATAAATCTTTGTTATTCAAACCTTTTATCTACTTTGAATTCCTTGTGGAATATGTGGAAATGTGTCACAGGCCTATTTGGCAGTCTGGAGGAACCTAATACAATTGTTTGTTGTCTACGTTCAAAATTAAGAGATATTAAATTTCAGTTAGAGATTAGTGAAAACATATTATTCACACACATATTTCACATGTGTATGTGTTTGTGTGTATTTTCCTCCATCCAAGTTCACAGGCTTAATAAATCTGTATACAGACCCCTTGAGGGTGTAAGAAACCCAGGTTCAGAACCCCTCGTCTGAGCCTCATGTCTGCCAGAATGTTTTCCAGTTTTCCCAGAAGGTCAATGTATGTTTTCAGGTTATTAAACACTAAATTATTGTGTTCCTTTGTTTCTGGCTTTACCTTGTGTAATCTGTTCCATTGATCTAATTTTCTATTTTTAAAATTAATGCCAAATGGTTTTGATCACTGCTCCTTTATAATTTGAAGTCTGGAAATACTAATCCCCTACTCTTTTTTGTGTATATGATTTCCCTTGATTTTCTAAAATGATTTCTTCCAAATCATTTTTTTTATTTTAAATATAGTTTTTTAATACTATCACTTTAGTAGTTTTATTGACATCGTATAGTAATCTGTATAATCTATAAATTAGTTTTGATAGTATAATCATTTTAAAAATAGATTAGCTCAGTCTAGTCATGGACATTGACCATCCTCTAGTCATATAATTTTTCCTTTATTCCTTTAAACAGAATTTTGTAATTGAAGCTATGCAAGTATTGAGTGCCCTTTTGTAGATTTAGTGTCTAAATGTGTTTTGCACTTTATAATTATTTTGAATGAGTTTTCCCATAACATATTTTGAAAAAGCAAAAAAAAATGCATTTTTAGAGCAGGTAAATTTTAAACATATCTTTTATCTAATTACTGAAATTTCAAAAAATTTGCAATATATAAAGTTGCTTTTTCCTCTATTTTTTTTATTAAAGCTTTTTATTTGTATAACATATGTATGGGTAGTTCCCCAGCATTGATCTTTACAAAGTTTTCCATTACAAATTTTACCCCCAGTCCCCTTCCCTCCCCTAGATGGCAGGAAGTCCACTACATGTTAATGATGTTGAAATACTTGACAAGTTGTGCAAGAAAAATCCTATCTACAAGAAAAAAAAAAAAAAAGAAAATCAGAGAAAGGAAACACAATGCAAGCAAACCTTAATAGAGAGCATGAAAATGTTATATTGTGGTCCATATTTCATATCCCTCTCTCTGGGTGTATGTGATTTTCTTCAGTGAACAATTGGAACTGGTTTGAGACAATTCTTTGCTGCAGAGATCCATGTCCATCAGAATTGATCATCATGTAATATTGTTGTTGCCGTGTATAATGATCTCCTGGTTCTGCTCTTTTCACTCAGCATCAGTTCATGCAAGTCTCTCCTGGCCTCTCTAAAATCGTCTTGCTGGTCGTTTCTTACAGAGCAATAATATTCCATAACATTCATATACCATAATTTATTCAGCCACTCTCCAATTGATGGGTATCCATTCAGTTTCCAGTTTCTAGCCACTACAAAAAGGGCTGCCACAAACATTCTTGCACATGTGGGTCCCTTTCCCTCCTCTAAGATCTCTTTGGGATATAGGCCCAATAGAAACACTGCTGGGTCAAAGGGTATGCACAATTTGATAACTTTTTGAGCATAGCTCCAAATTACTCTCCAGAATGGTTGGATCCGTTCACAGTTCCACCAACAATGCATCAGTGTCCCAGCCTTCCCACATCCCCTCCAACATTCATCATTAATTTTTCCTGTCATTTTAGCCAATCTGATAGGTGTGTAGTGGTACCTCAGAGTTGTCTTAATTTGCATTTCTCTGATCAATAGTGATTTGGAGCAACTATAAAGTTGCTTTTTATAAGGATTTATAGCAATGTGTATAATTTTGATTTGTAGATGTGCATTTCTTTAGTTTTCTATTCCATAGAATATACAAGGCATTTGGGAGGAGTGGTATATCAATTCAAGTATTGTATAAAGATTTTTAGCCTAGCCTCTCTTCTTTTATCCATATAGAAATGTGGTTAATTTTGGAGGGGTTATGTTACAATCTACAGTTGTGCTAAAAGCATTATCTCAATTGAGTTCTTTCCTTGGAATTCTTTCATTTTAACATCAGTAATAGCTGGACTTTTTTTTTTTGCTGAGGCAATTGAAGTTAAGTGACTTGCCCAACCAGGGTCACACAGCTAGGGAATGTTAAGTGTCTGAGACCAGATTTGAACTCAGGTCCTCCTGACTTCAGGGCTAATGCTCTATCCACTGTGCCACCTAGCTGCCCCAGTAGCTGGACTTTTTTTTTTAAATGTTGGTGTTACTGGATTTGAATCTAGGTGTTCTTGATTCCAAGCCCACTACTATATCTACCATACTAAGGCATCAGATACACAATTTTAGGGAGACATTAAAATGCAATAATTAACATGCAAAATATAATTAAAATTTTACTTAATAAATATATAATAAAACATAGATAATATTAATATGTGGTTTTCTAAGTTATATAGCCTACAAGGTTACTTGTGGACAGTTTAGTGGTGTTTTACTTTAGGTTGACATCACTGCCCAACATAACCTTGGCTTTGGAGTGAGGAAGAGTGGGTTCTAGACCTAGCTTTGAGCAAGAATCCCTTCTGGTCTCTGACAGCATAACTAGGTACACTCAACAAGCATTTATTTATCATTTACCATGTGCCATACCCTATGCTAAACCCTTGAGATTAGAAGAAAAAGGGGAAAGAGTGCCTGCTTTATCCAAGCTTATATTTCAGTGGGGAATAGATGGCCGTTGAGGTTCCTTCCAAATGTGTATGTATCATGGAGTGGAGGTCTGGCACATGTTATTGGCCACAAGGAGATCTTTGGGAGATAGCTTCCTACTTCTAGGTGATCACATGGAACTTAAGAGTGATTATGGAGTCTGTATGGATATTCTGTAATGGGTTCAGGATTGGCCAACCCTTTGGCAGAGAAGAAGCTCTTTGACCAGAAGCTGAAGCATTCAAGTTCAACTACAGCCTTTTTGTCTCAGCATTCTCAGGAAGCTTCATTCATAGCAACCAGTGAAGAGAGTTGAATCTATGACCTTGAGAATTCAAAAGGTCTAGAGGGAGCCTTAAAATTTCAATATTCCAGAGTCTGGGTTGGGGGCTAGACCAACTTCTGTGTCCCAAGAAACTACTTTCTAAAAGGATCTTTGGGATCCCAGTCCAATTGTAGTTGAGATAAGCACTCATTCAGCAGTGATACTACATTTGCTATTTGGACATTTCAGAGGTTACGTTTTGAATCCCCAAGTTCATGTCTGAGGCCTTCTTTAGTCCTTTCAAACTCACAAGGTCATAGACTCTACTCTCTTTATAAGTTACCATGAGTGAAGAAGGCACCCAACCCCCTACAAGAATGCTGGAACAACAACAACAAAAAATCCAATGGGTCATAATGACTCTCCAGGAAGCAGAGTCATGACAATGGGTTACCTATGAACAGATTCAGATGGACAAGACCTCTGAGGACCCAGTGGAGAAAAAAAAAATTCAGATTATCTAGCAAAGAGTGAAGAAAAGGAGGAGAACCAGGGAGGGAAACTAAAAGAAGAGACTCAGAAGGAAAGAAAAGATGAGAAGGGAAGAAAGGGACATCACCTCCTGGACTAACTAAAGATCTCTACTGAGAATGCATTTTTAAAAATCCCCACTGTAATTTAACCAGTATGTGAGTGAAATATGGAATAGAAATACCTATAAAGATATAAAAATAAAAGAACACATACAAATCAAAATGACATAGCTCACATTATTATAATTCATGTTGCACAAAATACTTGCAAAATACATCTTGAGATTTTAATTTTTTGCAAATTTCAACACTTGTTTGATGCAAAATATCGACCAACTGGAATTTATCAAGCCTACATTTTGGTGCAGATATAAAGAAAGGCAAATGACAGCCCCTGCTTTTAGAGAACTTCAAGCCTAGCGTTTGGGGGCCATACAAAGAGTTCTGTAGAAACAAGACATAGGCTAAACTGTGAGAATTCTCAGAGATTTCAGACTCCTCCTGGTTTACCAGATTTATGCTTTATTTGCACTAAAATTGTGGAATACTGGGAAAATCTCCTCATGGATGGTGGGACTTTAACTGAGAATAAAGGAAGCCAGGGAAGCCAGGTAGATGAGGAACATTGTTCCAGGCACAGAAGACAAGCCAATTCCATTGAATCCAGTTTAAGGTGTCCAGAAAGCATTTGAAGACTGGAGCTTTGGGAAAGATGCTAGGTCTGGACAAATTGATCTGAAAGTTAAGGAGAAGCCCAGTCAATTCATAATCGGGCCTTTTGGGGTTTCCTTGGAAGATATACTGGAGTGGTTTGCCATTTCTTTTTCCAGTCTATTTTACAGAGGAGAAAACTGAGGCCCAGAGAAGTTGCAAGATCTTAGATTCAGAATTGGAGGGGACTCTAGAAGTCAACCTAATTTTGCATAGGAGGCAACCATATACTCTCAAAAAGGCAAAGGTCCTCAGGGATGTTTACAATAGAAACTTGTACTCAAACTCAGGTACTCTGACTTTATATTGTGTTCATTCTACTGCACCCTAAGATAACAGAGCAGCTGGAGGGACCCATAGTGCATCTCAAGATTCATCTTCTAGAGTTCAAATCCAGCCTCCAACACTTCCTGTGTGACCCTGGGCAAGTCCCATCACCCTGTTTGTCTCAGTTTCCTCATCTGTCAAATGAACTTGAGAAGGAAATGGCAAACCAGTTCAGTCTCTCTGCCAAGGAAACCCCAAATGAGCTTGGGAAGAATCAGGCATGACTGAAAAATTACCCTCTCACTCTCTGTTTCTCTCTGTCTCTGTCTCTCTGTCTCTCTCTTCCTTTACCTCTCTCTCCCTCTCTGTCTCTCTCTGTCTCTGTCTCTTTGTCTCTCTGTCTCTCTCTCTGTCTCTGTCTGTCTGTCTCTCTCTCTGTCTCTGTCTCTGTCTCTCTCCCTCTCTCCCTCTCTCTCTCTCTCACACACACACACACTCTCTCTCTCAACATTTGGGGTTAAGTGACTTGCTCAGGACCATTCAGCTAGTAAGAATCTGAAGCTAGATTTGAACCAAGTCTTCCTGACTCTGGAACTTGACAGAGAATGAATACCTAAATACACAAGGGAGACAATTTCTGCTCTTAACAAGCTCCTGTTTTAATGAGGGGAGATAACACACAAGGAAAGGTCTCAGACAGATGCAAAGACCCCAGAGTCCTTTGGGCATACAAAGTTAAAATAAGGTAATTTTGAGAGTGAATATTAGTTCCTGGGAAAGGAGGGGTGGGTCAGGGAAAACCTCATAGAGGAATTAGAATTTAAACTTAATCCTGAAGGAAACCAGAATCATAATTGAGATGGGAAAACTTTCCAGTACAGTATTTTTTTTTTGTTTTTGAGACAAGCTGGAATTGTAAAAGGAAAGGTTCTTAGAGTTTGCCCATTTGAAAATTAATGGTTAGATTGGATGATGTACAAGGCCTACCCAAATCCCTGTTAGCTCTTACACACCCTTTTCTAAGGGCCCCCCAACTCTGACATTCCCTCTTCTAAGGTCCCTCCCAGCCCTGACATTCCCTGTTCTAAAGTCGCTCTAAATCTTGACATCCCTGTTCTAAGGCCCTTCCCAACTCTGACATTCCCTGTTCTGACATTCTAGGTTTTCTGGACACTCCAGCTGCCTGACATTCTGTATCCTTATGTTTTGTATTTTGAGGCCCTGTCTATCCCTGAGAGTCTATGTTCTAACACTCTGTAGTCTAAGTCTGGTCAGATCAGATGCTTCTTGCTCTTGCTACGTATGTACCCCCTCTTTATGATCTGATGATGCTGGGCACAGAGCAGGGCCAGCAAGCCAGCTCTGATGACATAGCTGCCTTCAAATGAGGGACTCTATGCAAAAGCAGAGAGGTCTGGGTCCTGAAAATGAAAGGAGCTGTTAGGAGACCCCTCCCCCTGCCTCCAGTCCTGCCGGATGCCTTGCCAGGGCTAGGGGCAGGCCAGCTCTACCCATTCATCAGAGATGTCAGGCTCCCCGTGCTGGACAAGGCATAAATCAACTGTAAGAAGGGATGAAGGGGAAAAAAAGTCGTGGAGAGAAGAAAAATTGGTCAAGTGAAGGGAGGAGAGAAAGGGGGAGAGAAGAAATGAGATCAAAGGCAGAAATTCGTCAGAGATAACGGAATTATTTATTTTCCCTGCTGCTCCAGCGTCTCTGCCTTTGAGGCCTCTCTGATGATGTATTTGGATGTCTCTGGCCCGTCTGTTCTCCAAGGCATCCCCCAGCCCCAACCCAACACGTTGGTTTCATCACCCACGCCCCGGCTGCCCCTCACCCTGCCTGCCCACCAAACCTTTTGATCTCTTGCTCTGGTGGTGTTTACGTGGCACGATTTACAGTATTCACAGCCGAAGTCTGATCGTGCCTTTGGGGCTGTCTTGGGGGAGGGAAGCCAAGCTACCAAGATGCCCCTTTGAATTTCCCTCATCATTCATTTATGTGTTTATTTATCAACCTGTGGGGACATTTCATCACTTATTAGTCAATGTCCTCAAGAAGTTCTCTCTCTGAATTTCAGGGAATGAAGTAGCAGGAAGAAGGAAAAAAAAATACAGTATTCCATGATTCTGTCCCTCAATACTGTCCTCAGTAAACTCTCTCCATCCCACCTTGTAATGGAAAACGCAATGGATTTGTCATCAGAAAGCCAAGCTCTGGGTCCCAGAGAAGAGACATGACCCTCATTTTATGTAGATTATGTAAGAGTGGTAAAAATGCAGTTTACTTATCCTCAACACATTGGAGAGCATCCACAGGGGGAGAGAAAGAAATATTTATTAGGCACCTACTGTGTGCCAGGGGCTGTTCTAAGTGCTTTGTAGAGCCTTATACAGTAAGGTGCTGTTTTGATCTTCATATTACAGATGTAGAAACTGAGGTAAACAGATTACACAGATAGTATCTGAGGCTGAATTTGAACTGAACTTGCTGACTCCAGTCTCTGGATTCTATCCACTGTACCACTTAACTATCCTAAATATTAGATCTTTCCCCAAAATACAATGAAATGCCAGGAGAAAATGAACTTTTCATCATTAGACCTATTCAAGTACCTTGAAAAAAGGTGGATGGTCATTTATTGGCAATGTAACAGTGAGGGAGAACAAATTAGATCAGATCATTTTTGATGTCTCATCCAACTGAGACATCTCTGATCTCATTTTATTTTTATTGAACTACTTTTCATCTCTCACATGCCTAAGAGATTCTGAATATACCATCATTCCCAGGACTTGGAATATATTTAGTTCTATCATATTATCCATCTCAGGAAAATACAGGGAGTCCCAGAAGCCTTAGAAAAGCTTTTACCAAAATTAGAAAATGTACTTTTATTTTCTCTGGAAGGTTTATGAGGTAATAAGAACATTTGCCTCTATTTCTTTTAAGACTGGATCTGTGATTATTGCTATAGGGCAGAAGTGTCAAGTTCACAGACACGAATCTTCTTGTTTGCTTTTCATTCTTAAAGGGGACCATATAATCAGGGAGGTGATCCATGACATGCAAGTGAGTTGGATTTAAATGAGGGAGGATTTTGCAAACTCACCTGTTTCACTTTTCCCTCGAGAGCCATCTGGGTCCAGTGCCAATTATAGATTGGGACAATTGGAGATGGCCCTGGATGTGATGGGAGATCTTGGCTTTTTTAAGCTCACTGGGAACTAGGGCCACAGAACTATAAAGAAGGATCCCTAGAGGCTGCATGATTACTTGAATAATGGTAATGTGTGGTTTTCTATTGTGCTTTTATTTGTTAAGTATTTCCCAATTACATTTTAATCCAGTTCAGCTGCACTCAGGAGGGTCACAGACAGGCCCAGGCTTCATGAATGGCTCCTCTGGCCTAGCATACTGAGACATTGTATGGGCTGGTGAGAGTCACACAACCAATAGAGCACTTGAGCTTGTTAACTTTATTTGAGATTCTTTTCTAGGGAAATACACAAGGGCAATAGGATTGGCTGTGAAATCTGAAAAAATCAGAGATTGTCTTAATAAAATCATAATGACTTCTATCTGGACACCAGGAAGAAATAGGGTAATTAGAGACAGGTAGGTAAATTAGTAAGAAGTAGTAGCTATGGGACACCATAGTGCACAGAGCTCCAGTCCTAGAATCAGGAGGACACAGCTCCATGTGTTCAAATCTGGCCTCAGACAGTTACTAGCTGTGTGATCATGGGCAAAGTCCCTTAACTCTGTTTGCCTCAATTTCTTCATCTGTAAAAATGAGTTGGAGAAGAAAATGGCAAACCACTTGAGTATCTTTATGAAGAAAACTCCATGCATAGTATGATCTATAAGGACACAAAGAGTCAGACAGGACTGAATGAACAAGGTAAACCAGTGGATAGAGTATGGAGACCTTTGTTCAAACTCTGATTCAAATACTACCTGTGTGATCCTGGGAAAGTTATTTTGAGTCTTGCCTCCTTAGTTTATAAATGAGGAAACAGAAGAAGCCCAGAATTAATAGCTTCTAAGGTTCCTTGAAATCTCTGATCTAATAAGAATCTAAAGTCCATCAAAACTGAACTTTTGGTGAGTTCCAGATCTCTCCAGTATGTATTCTGAATACTAGGACTCTGTGGACCTTACCAGACACCAGGAGCTGGTCCAAGTAACATGCCAGACAACTTGACTTCTGTAGCTTCTTTTCAAATGTGATTCAATTGAGCCTTCCTACATAAGGTTCTCCTCAATGATTAGGACCTTAACTCATGCTCTCTCCTTTTTGAGATTACTTTGTATACCTTGCAGTTATCTGTGTTCATTGTATCACACTTAAAACTAGGAGGGATGGGTAAGGTCATCTAGAGGCAACATCCTAATTTTAAAGATGAGGAAACTGAGGTGTAAAGTCACATAGGTGATTAAATAGATCTATGTTTTCTCAGTGTTGTACTTCCCTTCCACCCTATTAAGAGAATCACTGTCCAAGTTTCTAGTGTAGAAAGCTGGAGATAGGATATGATGAAGACTATCCCCTCCTCCCTTGTCTTCCCAAAGATTTTTCCTTTGGCAACCTGAAGTGGGGTTGTTCTCTTCCATTTTCCCTTTAGAAGCTTGAAGCCAGAAGTGCCCAAAGCCACCCCAGACTCTTAGAAGGCTGAAGCTTGAAGAGTCCCTAAAGGGACTGAAGAAGGCTGAAATCCTTCTACTTCTGCAGGGCAGGACATTCATCTCTAACAAGAAAAAGAGAGTCTCATACCAATTGGATAGGGGTTATGTTGAACTGAAATTTATCTCAAAGGGAAATCCTTATATTGGAGGTATTTACCTACCTCATCACCACCAGGCTCCACTGCTGGCCACCTACCCCCAATGTGGTATAACATTCAGGGATAACAATTCTTCAAGTCTGGTGCCCTCAGATATCATCCCTTGGAAGCAACTCCTGGGGAAATGCAGTTGTTTTTAATGTCTACAGGAATTGCAGTCATAGTTACTGAAATGCCAAGTTCTTGGCCCTGTCTAATAAATGGTTCAGGATCAGAAAGTGAGATCATTTTATCAGTGGAAATGACATTACAGAAGAGGAGTTACCATCTGCTTTGCCTTAAGGACCAGATTTTCCACTTCAATTGCTAAAAAATTATTAATGTATTGTCTTCTTCGTTAAATATGAGCTCTTGGAGGAAGGACAGAAAGGAGGAAATGCATATTTATTAAGCCGTATTCTGTGCCACACTTAGCAAATATTACCTCATTTGATCTTCACATTAACTTTGTGATGTAGATACTATTATTATTCTCATTTTACAAGGGAGGAAACTAAGGCAGACAGAGGTAAAAGCGACTTACCTAGAGTCAATAAAGTAATAAACATGGATTGAATTTAAACTCCTCTTTCTGACTCCAGACCCGCTTGCCTCTAAGAACTGGAATTTTACTTTTCTGTTTTGTATCTTCAGTACTTAGAATAGCACATAGTAAATGCTTAAACAATATACTTTTTTCATTCATCCATAAAACTTTATCTTTGCCTTCTGCCTCCATCTCACTATATAAAAGGGTAGAGGATGCTACAGTACTCAGAGTTCTGGATCTGGAGTTAATATAGCCTCAGACATTAGCTACATAACCCCTCATCTGTAAAATGGAGATAATAATGCCATTCACCTTCCAGAGAATGATAAAATGATAAAAATAGGATAAAGTAAAGATAAAAAGATCATATTTATAAAGTACTTTGCAAACTAATAGCATAATATAAATTTGAATTATTAGTTCTACCCAGAAGAATCACATAGAGGTAGGTCAGAAAATTAAGAAAGAAGATTGATTTTGACACATCCTAGGATCCTAAAAGATTTAACTTTCCTTATGTGAGCACATCAGATTCTATCACTCTGTAAATGCCCATGGCTCCCTATTGACTTTAGAATAAAATATTAACTCTGGCATTGAAAGCCCTTCACAACCCTTCAACTTTCTTATACATTAATACATTAATACTTGATCAGTCTGCTTTCAGTCTATATATTAAGTCAAACTGGACTTCTTGTTCTTCACAGTAAGCTTGACCTCTCAGTGAAATCTCTAGTTAGAGTTAGTATTTATATGCTGTTATTGAGTCATTTCAGTAACATCTTATACTTTGTGATCTCATTTGGGGTTTCTTGTAAAAAATACTAGTGTGATTTGCCATTTCCTTCTTTAATTAATTTTATCAATGATAAAACTAACATGAGTAAGTGACCTGCCCAAGGTCATATAGCTAGTAAAAGACTGGATTGGAACTCTTGAAAATGAGTTTTCCTAACTCTAGGCCAGGCACTCTATTGCTGTACCACCTAAGTCCCCAGCATTTATATAACTTATCCCTAACATTTATATAACTTATTCAAATTCACACACCTATGTGTGTGTGCAAATAATGTTTACCTCAGTTTCCTCATCTGTAAAATGAAAATCATAATAACACCCACCTCACAACACAGCTGTTGTGAGGACCAAATGAAATAATATATATGGAAAGTGTTTTGCAGAGTAAACATTATTTAAATTCTCTCTCTCTCTCTCTCTTGATATATGTATATTAATTTCTGTATTCTTATCCTATTTTTCTACCAGATGGTGCTTCAGATGTTAAAGGTGATGGAAATGTACCCTTTGTACATTTATTAAGGAGCTTTCATGCGCAGATCTGTCTCCCTTTGTCCTTCAAGTCTTTTCTTTTGACAAAACATTCTTAGTTCCTACAATTCTTCTTCACAGGACATGAGTTCTTGGGGCTTTATTGGCTAGATTACATCTTAAAGTATTCTTCAGTACAATATTCTTCTCAAAATGTGTTGTTCAGAGCAGCACTGAGTATTCCAGGATGGTCTGCCTAGCACTGAGGCATTGTTAATATAGACCCTTGACTTCTCTTAAGATCCAACCAGTTAAAAGCATTTATTTTGATGGGCATGATATATTGTTCACTCAGATCAAGGATGTACTGGTATATAGGATGAACTGGTATATGTTTAATGACTGGCTCTATGAAAAGAAAACATTCAGATATAATCTATCTTATTAGTATTTTCTCTTTCACTTTCTGAAGTCCAGAAATCAACAAAACAATAAATCAAGCATTGATCTAGAGCCTTTGTTAAGTTTGCAGCATCAGCCTTTATACCTCAGAAATCAACCATCAGTTCTTAAGTCACTTCCAAGGGACTCTGACACACCCCAGAATCATGCTGAACTTTCCTGCTGAGATCACTAGGGGCTTTTCAAGTGAGCCTCAGTTGTTCTCAATTGTACAGCTGAATTTTTGAACCAAAGTACAGAACTTGGTGAGTGGCATGAAGTTCAGAAAAATAAACCATTATTTATTTAGGAAAATATACTTTGGAATAATAGTGATATTACTATAATTATTCATATAAGAGAAAATATTTAGCATATTAATAGACATACATATATTTGGTGTTATGAAGTAACAATCAATATATTATTTAATAAAAAATTAATGGCTATGTCAATCAATAGAACCAGAAATATTAAGTAGTAGAATAATTAATAAAGCTGGTGTTACTTATTGTAATTAAAATAATTATTGTATTGAAATAATTGATAATATTAATCAGTATGTTAATATTAATGGTAATATTAATATATTCTATTACCAGTAGCTATTGTTTATATGTGCTTTAAGATCTAGAAAGCATTTTATGTGTGATCTCATAAAATAATAATAATAACAATAATAGCTACTGTTAAACTTTAAGGTTTGCAAAGCACTTTACATGTTTTCCTTTAATAAAAGAGATAGTAGAAATAGTTAAAATAATATTCAGCATTTGCATGGCGTTTTTTACTTAATAGTATTTTTTCCAATTACATGTAAAGATAATTTTCAACATTCATCTATATAATATTTTGAGCACCGATTTTTTCTGCTTCTTTCCTTTCCCTCCCCCTCACTTTGAGAGAGCAAGCAATCTGATATAGATTATACATGTATAATCATATTAAACATATTTCCACATTAGTCATGTTATGAAAGAAGATTCAAAACAAAGGGAAAGATATGAGAGAAAAAACAGAAGAAGTGAAAATAGTATGCTTTCATCTGCACTCAAACTCCACAATTCTTTGTCTGATGTGGTCAGCATTTTCCATCACAAGTCTCTTGGAATTGTCTTGGATCATTGCAATGCTGAGAAGAGTTAAGTTGATCATAATTGATCATCACACAGTATAACTATTATTGTGTACATTATTCTGGTTCAGTTCACTTCACTTTGCATCAATTCATATATGTCTTTCTAGGTTTTTCTGAAACCTGTCTCCTCATCATTTCATATAGCACAATAGTATTCCATTACATTCATTTACCACAACTTGTTTAGTCATTCCCCAGTTTATGGGCAGCCCCTCAATTCTCAATTCTTTGTCACCACAAAAAGATCTGCTATAAATATTTTTGTTCATGTAGGTCCCTTCTTTTTTTATATCTCTTTGTGGTACAGACCCAGTAGTAACATTGTTGGATCAAAACAAAACAAAACAAACAAACAAACAAACAAAAAAACACAGTTTGGTTGCCCTTTGGCATAGTTCCAAATTGCTCTCCAAGATGGTTGAATCAGTTCACAACTACACCAATAATACATTAGTGTTCCAATTTTCCCACATCTCCAAAATTTATCATTTTCTTTTTCTGTCATATTAGGCAATCTGATAGGTATGAGGGGGGTACCTCAGAGTAGTTTTCACATGTATTTCTCTAATAAACAATGATTTAGAACAGTTTTTTCAAATGACTATAGATAGTTTTAATATTTTCATCTGAAAATTGCTTATTCATATGCTTTGACCATTTATCAATTTGGGAATGACTTGTATTCTTATAAATTTAATTCAATTCTCTATATACTTGACAAAAGAAGGCATAATCACAAACACTAACTGTGAAAATTGTTTCCCATATTTCTGCTTTTTTCTGATCTTGATTGACTTGGCTTTGTTAGTGCAAAACCTTTTAATTTAATGTAATAAAATTATCCATTTTGCATTACATAATGTTCTCTATGTCTTGTTTGATGATAAATTATCCTTTCTCCATAGATCTGACAGATAAACTCTTCCTTGCTCTCCTAATTTGCTTATGGTTATCCTTTATGTCTAAAACATGTGTCCATTTTGGACTTATTTTGGCATAGGGCATTAGATGTTGGTCTATGCCTAGTTTCGGCCATGCTTGTTTTCCAGTTTTCTCAGCAGTTTTTGCCAAATAGTGAGTTCTTATGTAAGAAGCTGGAATCTTTGGGTTTATCAAATAGTAGATTACTACAGTAATTTAATATTGTGTCTTGTGTATCTAATTATTTTTGCTGACCTACCTCTATATTTCTTAGCCAGTACCAAATAGCTTTGATGACTGTTGCTATAATTAGTATAACTAGTCAACCTTCTTTTGCATTATTTTTCATTAATTCCCTTGATATTCTTGACCTTTTGTTCTTCAACATTAATTTTGTTATGATTTTTCTTTGGTAATTTTATTGATTTGGCACTGAATAAGTAAATTAATTTAGGTAGGATTGTCATTTTTAATATGTTAGATTAGCCTACCCATGAGCAAGATATATTTCCCCAATTATTTATATCTGACTTTGCATGCAAAGTGTTTTGTCATTGTGCTTATAAAGTTTTTAGGTTTTTCTTGGCAGGTAGACTCCCAGATATTTTATATTGTCTACAGTTATTTTAAATAGATTGTCTCTTTCTATCTCTTGCTGCTGGGCTTTGTTAACAATATATAGAAATGATGATTGGTTTATGTGGGTTTATCTGATATCTTACTACTTTGCTAAATTTGTTGTTAATTGTTTCAAGTAACTTTTAAGTTGCTTCTCTAAAATTCTCTAATTATGCCATTTGTAAATTATATTATCTACAAAGTGATATTTTTGTTTCCTCATTATCTAATCTAATTCCTTCAATTTTCTTTTCTTATTGCTAAAGTTATCATTTTTAATACAATATTGAGTAATAATGGTGAAAATGAGTGCTCTTTCACCCTTGATCTTATTGGAAAGGCTTTTAGTTTATCCCCATCACAGATAATACTTGCTAATGGTTTTAGAGATTGCTTATTATTTTAAGGAAAATTCCATCTATTCCTATGTTCTCTAGTGTTTTTAATAGAAACGAATTCTGTATTTTATCAAAACCTTTTTTCCATATTTATTGAGATAATCATATGATTTCTGCTGGTTTGGGTATTTATATGGTCAATTATGCCAATAGTTTTCCTAATATTGAACCAACCCTGAATTCCTGGTATAAATTCCACCTGGTCATAATGTATTATCCTTGTGATAAATTGCCCCAATCTCTTTGCTAGTATTTTATTAATTTTGTGCATCAATATTCATTAGGGAAATTGGTCTATAATTTTCTTTATCTGTTTTCACTCTTTCTGATTTAGGTATCAGCATCATATTAGTGTCATAAAAGGAATTTAGTAAATTTTTTAAAACTTATTTTTCCTAATAATTTGTTCATTTGCATTAAAAACATTACAGAGTTATGATTACTAACTATATATTTCATTCTCCTTTCATCCTATCCCTCCTCACCAATGTTTTGCTTCTGACCACCACCTTCCTCCACCTGCTTTCCCTTCCATCAGCCCTGCTTTCCTTTTCTTTCTTCTTTTTTCTTCTATTTTTTCATTTTTTTGATATTTGTTTGATTGATTCTTTGATGACTCATAGCTTCCACTTGCCCAATTCTAAGTTTCAAGGAAGTTTTTTTTTTTTTCAATTAGCTTTTGTATCTTTTTTTTTGGTGCAGTCAATTCTACTTTTAAGGGAATTTATTTTCTCCGGGCAATCTTTGGGCTCTTTTTCCAGAGCTGTTCATTCCTTTTTTCATAACTGTCCTGCATAACTCTCAGTTCTTTCCCCAGTTTTTCTATCTCCTCTTTACTTGATTTTTAAAAATCCATTGTGAGCTTTTCCAAGAGGACTTCTTAGACTTGAGACCAATTCATATTCATCTTTGAAGCTTCATTTGGAGGCATTTTGACAGTGTTGTCCTCCTATGAGTTTGTGCTTTGATCTTCCTTGTTGCCATAGTAACTTTCTATGGTCAGGGTTCTTTTTTTTTTGTTTGTTTCTTACTCATTTTTTAGCCTATTTCATGACTTTTAAAGTTGAGCTCTGCTTCCATCTTGGGGACAGAGTGCACTGATCCAAACTTCTTTTGCTGGGGGCTAGGGGCATGGTCACTGGTTTTTCATGCCTGGACTTCAGGTGCTTGTGGCTTAATCACTGTGCTGGGGTGACCCAGCCTAATCATGCTTTGTTTTGCTGAGATTCCAGAGTTAATAATTAACTATTTTCTCTGGGGTTGAAGGCCTCACAGCTTGCCTACTGTGCCACTGTCATGTTGGACCAAGACTGAGGGGCCTCGATGTCTAATCTGTGTTGTGGCTAAAAGCCTTCTGTTGGCTTGCTGAGACAACACTGTGCTGGACTGTGTTCCCTTTTTACCCAATTGACATAGACCATTCTTGAAGTCCTGCTAAGTTATCTCGGACTGTAAAATTGTTTTATTTTATCTTTTTGTGGGATCTGTTGTTCCAGAAAGCCTGATTTAAAGCTATTTCCAAAGGAAACTAGAGAGAACTTAGGCAATTTCCTGGTTTCTCTCCACCATCTTGACCCTACCTATGTAGCATTTTAAGGCTTGCAAAGTTCTTTTCAAATATTATCATATTATATGTTCAAAATTGCTATTGTAGGTGCTGTTATTAATTCCCATTTTATAATGAGGAAATCAAATCTGAGAGAATGCAAATAACTTAGACAAATAATAAATGTCTGAGACAGACAGGATTTGAACTCATTTATTCATTTCAAATCCAACATTCCATCTACTACAACACATAACTGCCTCTTAATTAGGATTCTAATAAACTTTTCTGCGTAGAAATAATGGACTGGATATATTTGTGTCTGTGATCAGTCTTCACTGTGAAACACTGTTCAGTTGTGTGAATCTTTTTTTATTTTTTGAATGCTTGGTGGAAACAGAGATAGATTAATTAAAGAAATTGTTACTTGAAAAAAATAATCTTATATTTGCAAACCTAATTATTTGAAACTTAGCCATTATTTGAACAAAACAAATTCCCACATCAGCCATGTCTGAAAACCTATGTCTCTTCCTGTGTTTTAAGTTTATTGCCTTTCTTTCAGGAGTTCAGTGATGGGTTTAATATTCATTCTTTTGGGCTAATGGTTTACCAGCATTTTAAAGCTGTTTAAAGTTACTTTTCTCTACAATGTTGTTGTCATTCAGTTGTTTTTGTGTCAGATTTTGTGACCTTAATTGGAGTTTGTGGGCAGAGATATGTAATGGTTTGCCATTTCCTTCTCCAGCTCCTTTTATAGATGAGGAAACTGAGGCAGATGGGGTGGAGTGACTTGCTCAGAGTTGCATAGCTATTAAGTGTCTGAGGCCAGATTTGAACTCAGAGAGATGAGTCTTCCTGACTCCAAACTGGTACTCTATGCACTACGGTGTAGCCTAGCTGCCTTTACAATGTTGTTACTATTGTTTAAATAGTTCAGTTTTCAAAGACTCCAGTTTCTGGTATAACAGCTCACTATTTGACAAAAATTGCTGGGAAAATTGGAAAACAGTATGGCACAAACTAGGCACTGACCAACACCTAACACACTATATACCAAGATAAGGTCAAAATAGGCTAATGATTTAGACATAAAGAGTGATGAAAAGTGATCTTATGAGCAAATTAGGAGAACAAGGGATAGTCTACATTCCAGATCTATGGAGAAGGAAGAAATTTATTGCCAAAGAAGGAGTAGAGAACATTACAAAATGTAAAATGGATAATTTTATTATATTAAAATAAAAAGTTTGCACAAACAAAACCAATGCAGACAAGATTAGAAGGGAAGCAGAAAACTATTTTCCAATTGATAAATGGTCAAAGAATATGAAAAGACAACTTTAAGATTGTCATTTCTAGTCATGTAAAAACGATCTAAATCACTATTGATTAGAGAAATGCAAATTCAGACAGCTCTGAGGTACCACTATATACCTCTCAGATTGATTAAGCTGACAGGTAAACATAAAGATAAATATTGGAGGGGATATGGGCAGACAGGGACACTAATGAAGTTGTGAACTGATCCAACCATTTTGGGAACTACACCCAAAGGATTATCAAATTGTGCATAAACTTTGATCCAGCAGTATCCCTACTGGACCTGTATTCCAAAAAGATCATAATAAGTGGAAAAGGACCCACATGTTCAAAAATGTTTGTAGCAGGCCTTTTTGTAAGTGGCAAAGAATTATAAACTGAGGGTATATCCATCAATTGGGGAATGGCTAAATAAGTTATGTTATATTAATGTTATGAAATGTTATTGTTCAATAAGAAATGATCATCATGATGATGTCAGAAAGGCCTGGAGAGACTTACCGGAACTAATGCTAAGTGAAGTGAGCAGAACCAAGAAAACACCATACAAAGCAACAGCAAGATTAAATTGTCCATTAATTGTGATGGACTTGGTTCTTTTCAACAGTGAGGCAATTCAGGATAATCCCAATAGATTTGTGATGGAGAGAGCCATCTGCATTTCGAAACAGGACTATGGAGACTGAATATGGATCACAACATAGTATTTATTAGTATTTATCCTTTTTGTTGTTGTTTGCTTGCTTTTTTCTCATTTTTTCCCTTTTTGATCTGATTTTTCTTGTGCAGCATGATAAATGCAGAAATATGTATAGAAGATTTACACATGTTTAATATACATTGGATTGCTTGCTGTATAGGGGATGGGAATGAGGGTAGGGAGGGAGAAAAATCTGAAACACAAGGTTTTGCAATGGTGAATGTTGAAACCTATCTTTGTATATGTTTTAAAAATAAAAAGTTATTATTTAAAAATAAATGTTTCATGTTTTACACACTTCACTCTGTATTAGTCAATAAAAGCCTTCCCAATTTCCTCTGAAATGGTCTATCTTATCATTTTTTAATGGAACAATATCTTATTACATTTAGATACCACATTTCATTTAGTAATTTCCTAAAAGGAATCCCCTTCAAGTTTTTAATTTAGAGAGAACCACAAAAAGGGATGCCCTGAGTATTTTTGTATATATTTCTTCTTTGATTTCATTATGATACAGGCCTAGGGGAGGAGGTTAGCAGAATTAAAGGGATTACAATTTGGCAACTTTCTGAGCACAGTTCCAAATTGATGGTTGGATCAATTCACAGCTCAAAATAGTGGGTAACTTTGCAGGAGATCATAAGGTCTGCTTGTTCCTATATCAAGCAAGAAAGCCTGAGGCTGGGTCCAGCAACTGACTTTGCGTCTGGAGTCCCAAAACTAACCCAAACATGTCTGAAGTTTTTCTCTCACTAAGAACTTAAAAAAAATAGATAATCTTTATAAATGGCCTCAAACAAGGTGTGGGAGGAGAATGTTCACAAGCTCCAGGGCTGAAAGTAGCATTGACTCCATAGAGATAAGAGATTGCTTATTATTGCAAATTAGGGAGTGATTATACCCATTATAATACAATTCTTCATTTTATAAAAAGATTAATCACAGGTTTCTTTTTCTTTCTTGTCAGTGTGAGGTTTTAGAGATCTCATGAAAAAGACACTGCCTAGAAATTCAGAGGACTTAGGTTCAAATTTTTACTAATGCTTATTCCTTGTGAGAGCTTCCTGGACCTTAGTTTCCTTGAACAACTCCTGACATATTTGGACTCTTGACATGAGGTCAGTTGCTGGACCCATACTCAAGCTTTCTTGCTTGATAAAGGACATTGTAATTAATGCTAATTGATTATGATAATATTAATTATTACAATATCCCATTGTAATTGATCACAATATTATAATTAGGAATTAATTACAACATTGATATCTCTAAATATTGTAATATACCATACATAATGTGATGTTATACTATATATTATAACATATGCTATCATATGTATGTATATATGCATATATATAGTGATTTCACAATACATATAAGATATGTATTTCTTTACAGGGATATGGACTAGATCTTTGATTTCATTGTCATAAAAAACTCTCTCCATCATTTCAGGTCAACTCCCTTTCTGCAAATTATATGTGACTTGCCCAGGTTGCAGGGGCAGGATTCATCAGACTTGATTGACTTCCTAGTAAAAATATAGAGCTAGCCTCCTAGCTAGAAAATCAGATCTTATGAATATTTATTATAGTGACATTAATCTAAAAATATTGCTCTTAAAAGGAGCCTTGAGGAGGGAAATGTTTGATACTTTCTCTGAACTTGGGCTTACAGAAGTGGTTTTCAAACTGTATTAGTAGAGAGATTTTCTTCACCCCAGTATCTTGGTATCACAGATCTGAATGAACTATTTGTTATTGCATTTGTCTTAAAACTGATAGTGATCCACTAGGTGGTGCCACGGATTGAGCATCAGGCCTGGAGACAAGAAGACCTGTCTAGAACTAAACACATATTATGTGACCCTGGACTAGTCTCATTGTTCTAAGAAGCTCTCTAAGTTTCTAAGGAGATGATACCGACTTTCGTAGAGGGAATTTTCTCATCTGGGAAGTCCAGTAAGGAGAATAACACTATCTGTCTCCCAGGACTGTTTAGAAGCTCAAATGAGATGTTTGTCAAACTCTCAGCCTTAGTTTCTTCAACTTCAAAATAGGAATAAAATAGCAATTTGAAGACCAAGATTTAAAGACTTGAAGTCCAGAGACTTACTGACCGTCCTAACCACAATGCCTTTCAAGTTGTGTACACACACACATGCTCAAGTGTGCATGTGAGCATGTATGCACACACACACACACACACACAAAAAAAATCATTCCCCAAAACTTAAAGGACCCTCCTCTAAAATCTAAATCCTCCTGGGTGTTCATTTGAGCTTTTCTCTATAGGTATACCTAGGAAAGATATTCTAGCTTGAAACCTGGGAAAGATTCTGTGAGTCACAGCTTTGAAATCTGCACTGGATGCCAGCTGAAAACTGAGGCTTTGCAAAATCAAGTTGACAGATGAAGCTGGGGCTGCCCTGCTAGGTACAGACTCATCCATATTCCGAGTTAAAAGAAATATTGCATTTTTAAAGAGGAAAGAAACATATTTAAAAGATAAAGGAAGAAAGAAAAAAACTTTGCTGGTCATTAATTATGATAATAAAACACGGGGGAAAATTCACTTTAAAGGCATGTTAAAGCCCTGTAATCTTCAAAGGGTTAGAGAGAGCCAGCTGCCCTGGGAAGGAAGAATATACCATTTTAAGTCGGAGGAAGACTATAAGGGCAAGGAGTTATAATTGCCTAGCAATGTAGCGCAAAAGAGGAAGAGACAAAACTTGTGGGCACCCTGATTAGTCTCAGGGCACATGGAAGGGAAGGATCTACCAGAGAGTGTCACTGAAGGTCTGCTCATTCCCCCCTTTCTCCAGGTCCCTCTTACATTGATCTACTATCCCATCTGAAATCTCCTTGATATAGAAATGTGATTCATTTCTAGGCTCTAGTAAGGCCGATCACTTTCAGATTCACTTTTGACAATCATTGAAGAATTATTTCTTGTGTTTCCCTGTTTCCAGCTGGTGGGGATACAAAGCCCTATTCATCACACACTTCTGTTTTGATGGATAGATATTGAAAAAAGACATAGAAAAAGGTGAATTTAATGCAAGTCTGCCAATAGGGGGCACTTCAGGGAAACAGATGATTCTAGATTAAGCAAGTGATGAAGCCGACAATGAGGTTTAGATCAAAAGCACTAATGAATTGCTCCTAGAGCCAGAGGCTGATAGTTGATGCCTTTTACTTATGTGACACTTGGGAAAGCCTGAGTTTAGGCTGAAGATGTATTTCAGGCTGGGAGAAAGCCAGTGAGTCAATTCTGAAAACAGACATCTGTCCCTTTCCCCTGTTTTCCCTAGATGTTGGTGCCCTGGGACAGTATCCTGTATACCTCATCTTAGTTATGCCTCTGTGTAGACTCAGATGAGTAGATATGAAAGGGGGACATCCTACATGTGTGAGGAAAGGGGAAGAGATTTCACTGCCCTGGATTATATCAAGGGGACTTTTATCTAGCATCCAGTACTTTCACCTCTCTCCTGACAATATACTATCAAGGCTCATTGTATGTTTTTGGAGGCAATTTAGGTGACACAGTGGATAGAATCCTAAGTTTAAATATAGAAAGGCCTGAATTCAAACCCAGGTTCAGATGCTTACTAGCTGTGTGATTCTAGAAAAATCACTTAAGCTCTGTTTGCTTCAGTTTCCTAACCTGTAAAATCAGGGTAGTAATAGAGCCAACCTCTGACCTTGTTGGGAGAATAAAATGAGATATTTTGTAAACCTCTTAGCCTTAGCAGTCATCCAAATGATTTGGTACTAGCTAAGAAATATAATAGTTGATCAGTGGAATAGTTTAAGTTCACAAGACACAATCATCAGTGACTATAGTAATCTAATATTTGATAAACTTCAAAGACCCCAACTTCTGGGATAAGAACTCATTATTTGACAAAAATTGCTGAGAAAATTGAATAATAGTGTGGCAGAGACTAGACATTGACAAATACCTAACTAACACCCTATACCAAGATAAGGTCGAAATGGATTAATAATTTAGGCATAAAGACTGATACTATAAGCAAATTAGAAGAACGAAGGATAGTCTACCTTGCAGATCTGTGGAGAAGGAAGGAATTTGTGGCCAAAGAAGCACTAGAGTACATTATGAAAAGCAAAATGGATATTTTTGATGATATTAAGCTAGAAAATGTACAAATAAAATCAATGCAGACAAGATTAGAAGAGAAACAGAAAATTGGGAGAAAATTTACATACAAGGATTTTAATAAAGGCCTCATTTCAAAAATATATCGAGAGTTGATTCAAATTTCTAAAATACAAACTATTTTCCAAATTGATACAAGTCAGTTTGAATCAAATGACAATTTGAAAAGACAATTTTCAGATGAAGAAATTAAAACCATTTCTACTCATATGAAAAATGCTCTAAATCACTATTGATTAGAGAAATTAAGACTAATAAAGACTACTCAGAGGTACCACTCTATACTTCTCATATTGGCTAAGATGACAGGAAAAGATAATGACAAATGTTGGAGGAGATGTGAGAAAACTGGGGCACGAACACATTGTTGGTGGAGTTGTGAGTTGATCCAACCATTCTGGAGAGAAATTTGGAACTCTGCCCAAAGGGCTATCAAACTGTACATACCCTTTGATTCAGCAGTGTCTTCACTGGGCCTGTATCCCAAAAAGATCATAAAAAAAGGAGAAAAGACCCACATGTGCAAAAATGTTTGTGGCAAAAAATTAGAAACTGAATGGATGCCCATCAATTGGGGAATGGTTGAATAAGTTATGACATATGAATGTTATGGAATATTATTGTTGTATAAGAAACAATTTTCTAACACATTTCTTGTTAGAGTCTATAAGATCTGGGTTCCAATTCTGCTTCTCCATCTAAGTCAGCACAGGCACCTCACTTTACTCTTATAAGTTTCAGTCTCATCCTATCAGAAAAATAATAGTATTGGACCAATTGTATTTAAAATTCCTTTCTATTTCTAAGATCCTAAGAAAGGAATTTTGTAAAGAAAGACCCAACTTTTTCTTAAAGAATTCAATTTGCCTCAGTTTCTCCTATTTGAAATAAGAAAGTTAGACAATAAAGTATTGGATTTCATGATCTCAAGTGCTTACTAGCTGAAAGATTCTGAACCTAGGCTGAAGTCAGGAAGAGAAGATATAAAAGAATGTATGTTTAAAACCTTTCTATTTCTAAAGTCCTCAGAAAGGAATTTTGCACAGAAGAAAGCTTTGGCTTTTTCTTAAAGAATTCAATTTATCTCAGTTTCTCCTCTTTAAAATAATGTTAGACAATAAAATGTTGGATTTCATGATTTCAAGTCCTTACTAGCTGAAAGATAGGTTAAAGCCTAGGTTGAAGTCAGGAAGAGATACAAATAGATGGAGACACAAATGAGCATAGCATTTTGGGGGGATGGGACATGGTGAACAGACCTTTTCATCTTAACTGAAGGACTGGATTCCTCAAGTTGAGGATCTGTGCAAAAATTAGAAAAGTAGACTGGGATTAAAGTATAGTGGTCCCCAAAGTCCAAACTAAGACATGCAACATAGAAGGAAAAACCCATTAGATTAGGATTCAGATCCTAAGATTATAGGTTTGGAGATGTGAGATTTCTACTTCAGAGATAGTTCAACTATTTTATAACAACTGAAGAAACTGAAGCACAAAGAGTGATTTGTTCTCTAAATAGAAGAGCCAAAATTTGAATCTAGAACTTCTGACCTTGGAAGCTAGATGATCCAATGGAGAAAGAGCTATATTTAAAGTTAGGAATCCTGTCTCAATGACTAGCAGAGTGATCCTGGAGTAAGCACCCTACTCTCTCGGCTTTTATTTCTTATCTGAAGAATGGTGGTAACAGTAACCCATGAACATGATATAATTCATATATAGTACTTTGTAAACTCTGAAGCTATTGTTACTATTTTGTATCCAAATCAATACTCACTGTACTACTGTACCACACTACCCCTCCCCTCCAAAGGGCTAAGTTCCAAACTTGACTTTGTTAATTACCATCTGTAGGATTTGGGATAAGTTGCAACCTCTCAGAGGCCATGGTTTCTCATCTATAAAATGAGAACAAAGGATTAAACTAGATGATTTCTGAGATTCCAGCTTGTGCTCAATCTATGATCCTGTGGTTTAGGTTTGAACCCCATCTCTGCTCCTTTCTACTTGTACGATCTTGGGCAAAACCCATTCCTTCTCTGAACTTATTTTCTTAAGAACAAAATGAAGTTTAGTACTGGAAATGACCATGGAGATCATTTTGACTGACATCCTGTGATCCTGGTCCCTAGGCTTATACATCTGAAGTTGAAAAAGCTGTGAGAGGAGTCTAATTGGAGTGTCCCTTCTTTTACAGATAAAGAAACTGAGGCTTAGAGAAGTAAATGATTCGACTAAAGTTATACAGATAGTGGATATCAAAGACAGAATTTGAATTCTGGCCCTCTGACTCTAGATTCAGGTTTCTTTCCATTTATTTAAGGGAAGCTCTAGTTTCAAATCTATCTCATAAAAGAACAAGAATTTAAGAAGGCTGGATGGCTGACAAGTGTGTCCTTTCTTTGTGCACTATCCTGTTTATTACAAGTTGTCATAAGAAACTGGTTTCAAGGAACAGCCTTATATACCCATTCCCACCCTCAGCCCACCCTCTCCAAGAATATAAGCCTTCCCTAGAGAGTTCACACACCTTGATCCACTTAAGCTCCAAAATTCTGGACCGGAGATTGCAGGAACCTTCCTTCACACATGGAAAGTTTCAGCTCAGTCTGAATCCTTTAGATTTAGAGTTCCTCATCTCTTGCTTTGTGGTTCATATGTTCCCTCTTCCCTTTTCCATTTCTTGGCTCTCCAAGTCGACATTTTTTTCTTACCTCCTGAACTATTATTGGTGCCTGGTGTAAATTTAGGGACAATAAAATCATCAAAGGGACTAGTCCCAGAATAATAAGCCTTTTGTGAAACTTCAAGGAAACATCCTGACAAGGAGGGTGTGAGACCCTAAGGTAGGCAGAGAATAGGTACAGTTCCTTCCTTGGAGAATCTTTCAATCAGGTTCCACACCTGGGATTGTTTAGTTTTCATCTGGTGTGGAGACGGGGATACAATAGCAATAACAATACAGGAGAAAGAACATATCCTTCCACTCTTGCTTGGCTGTCACTCACATAATTTCTTTGGAAATCCCACTTCTTTCTAAAGTTTTGCAATTTAATGTGGAATATCCTTGCATGGGGACTAAGGCTTGAACAGAGAATTGATAGTGGTGCCCATGCTGCACAATGGATAGGTCCTATAGACCTGGAGCTCAGAAGAGCCAACTCTGAATCTTTTTCGCAGATGCTTTATAGCTGTGGGGCTCCTGTAAAGTTATTTAACTTCTCTGTACCTCAGTTTCCTCATCTGCCAAATGGAAAGGTTGATTATAGTTTCCATTTTATGGGATTGCTATGAAGATCAAATGAGAAAATATATCAAGTAGTTGTCAAATCTCAGGGACTATGTGAAAAGGCTTTCGTAAAATGCTATAAATGAGGTGTTGAGCTAAATGGGAGAAAACAATCTTTGCTCTCGATAAGCTTTCATTCTAATGGAGGAAGGACAACACACAAGAGGGAAATGAAAAATGAAAGGTATTTGTGCGGGAGCATGATGGTCTAATGAGTCAGAATCAATGCTGAAAGGGGGATGAAATAAGGAATATCCAGCTTAATCCATCCTTAAGGGGGAGGCTCTTGGAAGAAACCCCAATGGAACAAGGGTCATGGCATTTTAGAAAGACATTTCAGGGTTGGAAGGTTATTGAGTTGTGGTGGAGAAGAGGGACAGGAGAATGCAAAAATAAAAATGGAATGTTACCTTTAAACATCATGTGATATTAGCTGGTATAATGAAGACATGAAGGGGTTAAAATCAAGGAAAAAACAAACAGGGTACTTGTACCAGTCAAATGAAATTACAAACCAAAAGGATTTTACAGACCTTAATGTTATACAAATGCTAATGATCTTTGCAGCCCAAAAATTTATGTCATAAACATAAAAGGAACTTAATGTTAACTTGTTTTTTCCCCTTTATTTCAACCCTTCCCTGTCTTCGCCATACCAGCTAATATCATATGATGTTTAAAGGTGTCATTCCATGTGTATTCTAATGTACTGACCACTGTGCAATTTGGCTAAAGATAAAAGGGATTAGAAGATACCAGAATGGGGCAAGGTCCCCCTGACTGAAGGGACTTAGCTCAGAACCTCAACATTCCAGCAAGAGTTCTGGAAAGAAAGAGCCAAGCTTAAGGATGTAAGCTTGCTAAAATAACCCTATTGTTTGTTTGTTTTTTTACAAAAAATAAGGCATATGAGGTATAGAACCTACTGCTTAGAAGATATATAGCAGGTCTCAGAACCTTGACTCTGAAGAACTAGAACTGGAATGACTTTCAGATGGTTCCAAAGTAAGAGATGATGTTCTAGAAGTGCCTTAGCTAAGAATTTTGCCATCTGTAAGTATCGAGGGGAGACGATAAGGTTTTCATCAATGGAAGTCCTATGAAGACATGAGCATATCCTTACATCCATGTCTCTCCCTTTCCTTTATCACAAAACTATTACAAAGGGTTTCAAGCAGGGGATAGGATGGAGATTAGAGAAAACCTTATAGAAAATGAAACATTTAATCTGTGATCTAGAGGAAGAGAAGGATTTTAGGGACATGTAAGATACTATCTTCATACCTTAGCCTCTGTTCATTCTTCATTTAAAAAGTAAGAAGGGCTTTTTGGGGGGCGGAGCCAAGATGGCAGAGTGAAAAGGTGACTCTCTGCTTCCTCCTCCGATCTTTTCTCAAATCAACAATAAAATAAGCCTCTGAACTGATCTTCAAGCCAACGAACTCAGAAATATTTGGACACTGCTTGCTGATATCTCTGAAAAACTTCACATCAGGTTTGTCTATCTCGGGCAGAGGGATAAACAGAGGATTCCAGTGTCAGAGGACTCCGTTGTAGGCCGGAAGTGAGGGTGGGACTCAGCTCAGCTCATCCTGGCAGAAATTCCAAACTCCAAACTCCAAATTCCAAACATCTGGAGTTTATCTGAGGCATTCGGGACACTCTACCCTGATTGGGGGCAGGTGTTCTGGCAGACTTGCCTTGTTTAAGGAGTAATTCAGACTTAGTCCTAGCCCCCACTGGCCTAGTACCTTAAGTTAATTCACCGAAGTGCCCCAGGGCAAAGCTTTTCAGCCGACGTTTTTTTTTCCCCTACATTAAAGAGATATCCATGCTGTCTAAAAAAAAAAATGAAGAAGCAAAAAAGAGCTCTCACCATAGACAGCTTTTATCGAGAAAAAGAAGGGATGATCCCAGATCCTGAGGTTCCTTTAGACAAAGTTCCAGAAGAAGTTATTAAAGACCATCACTGGTCACTTTTTCAAAAGGCCTTTCTGGAAGATTGCATAAAGAACCTCAAAAGAGAGCTGGAGGATAAATGGGAAAATAAACTGAAATCAGTGCAAGAAGGATATGATGCCCTGCAAAAGAGATATGAAAAAGACACCAATTTATTGAAAAATAAAATTAGTGAAGTGGAAAAAGAGTGCAATGAAGAAAAAAATTCACTTGGCCAGTTACAAAAGGAGCTTAAAGAGGTAACTGAAGAAAACAACACTTTAAAAATAAGAATTGAACAAATGCAAGTGAATGACTCAATAAGACTTCAAGAATCAGTCAAACAAAAACAAAAAAATGAAAAATTAGAAGAAAATGTGAAATATCTGCTAGGAAAAACAACTGACTTGGAAAATAGATCTAGGAGAGACAATCTAAGGATTATTGGACTTCCTGAAAGCCATGATGAAAAAAAGACTCTAAACACTATCTTCCAGGAAATCCTGAAAGAAAAATGCCCTGAGATTGTAGAATCAGAAGGCAAAATCACCATTGAAAGAATTCACCGATCATCTCCTGAAAGAGACCCCAAAATTAAAACCCCAAGGAATATCTTGGCTAAATTTCAGGATTATAGCACCAAGGAAAAGATTCTTCTAGCAGCCAGAAAGAAACAATTCAAATACCGAGGATCAATAATTAGAATCACACACGATCTGTCAGCCTCCACATTGAAGGGCCTGGAACCAGATATTCCAAAGGGCAAAGGAACTTGGATTACAGCCAAGAATAACCTATCCAGCTAGAATGAGCATTATCCTCCAGGGAAGAAGTTGGTCATTCAATGATATAGGTGAATTTCACCTATTTCTAATTAAAAGACCAGATCTGAACAAAAAATTCGACATCCAAACACAGAACTCAAGAAATGCACAAAAAGGTAAAAAAGGAAAGGATTCTTGAGAACTTTATTTCTACTAGGGGGATACTTAAAGTTTTGAGGTATAATTAACTAGATATTACTTTGATAATATGAAAAAGAAAACTAGAGGGGGAAAGGTTGTCATACTGGGGAAAAGAGGGAAAAAGTGGTAAAATAAGGTCTAAAAAAAGGAGGTAAAACAAGGTAAAATCTCTTGAAGAGGCAAAGAAAACCCAATATAATTGAGAGAAAGAGGGGAGGGAGATGAACATTGTGTAAATCTTACTCTCATCAGGTTGGGCTCTAAAAAGTGTATATCAGACACTTGATTTCACATAGAAACTTGTCTGTTGCTAGAGGGAAGTGGGAGGGAAAGGAGGAAAAGGAAAGGATTAAACTATTAGAAGGGAAAATAAAAGAATCAGGGGAAAGGAGTTAAAAAGGGGGGAAGGGATCTAAAGGGTGGTGGATTGTTTGGGAGAGGGGGTCATCCAAAGCAAAGTACTGAGGAGGGGGGAAGGGAGAAAGGGGAAAGGAAAGGGGAAAACATAACTTGGGTAAATAAGATGGCAGGAAATAAAGAATTAGTTATTCTAACTGTGAATGTGAATGGGATGAACTCTCCCATAAAGCAGAGGCAGATATCAGACTGGATTACAAACCAGAATCCCACAATATGTTGTCTACAAGAAACACATCTAAAACATAGTGACACATATAGGATGAAGGTAAAAGGCTGGAGCAGAAAATATTATGCTTCAGGTGAACAAAAAAAACAGGGGGAGCAATCCTGATCTCAGATCAAGTAAAAGCCAAGATAGATCTAATCAAAAGAGATAAGGAAGGAAACTATATTTTATTAAAGGGTACCATAGATAATGTAGCAATATCTATACTAAATATATACACACCAAGTACAATAGCATCCAAATTCCTAGGGGAGAAATTAAGAGAGATGCAAGAAGAAATAGACAGCCAAACTATACTAGTGGGGGATCTCAACCTTGCTCTCTCAGAATTAGATAAATCAAACCACAAAATAAACAAGAAAGAAACTAGGGAGATAAACCAATTGTTAGAAAAGTTAGGTATGATAGATCTATGGAGAAAGTTGAATGGAGACAGTAGGGAGTTTACTTTTTTCTCAGCAGTCCATGGAACCTATACAAATTGACCATGTGTTAGGGCATAAAAACCTCAAAATCAAATGCAGAAAGGCAGAAATAGTAAATGCATCCTTTTCAGATCATGATGCAATAAAAATCACATGCAATATAAGGCCAGGAGAAAATAAACCAAAAGGTAATTGGAAATTAAATAATCTAATCCTGAAAAATGAATGGGTGAAAGAGCAAATCATAGACACAATCAATAATTTCATCCAGGAGAATGACAATAAGGAGACAACATACCAAAATTTGTGGGATACGGCCAAAGCGGTTATAAGGCGCAATTTTATATCTCTAGGTGCTTACTTGCATAGAGAAAGAAAAGATCAACGAATTGGGCTTATTATTAAAAAAAAACTAGAAAAAGAACAAATTAAAAACCCTCAATTAAATACCAAATTGGAAATTCTAAAAGTAAAAGGAGAAATTAATAACATTGAAAAGAAGAAAACTATTCAGTTAATAAATAAAACTAAGAGTTGGTTCTATGAAAAAACCAACAAAATAGATAAGCCTTTAGTTAATTTGATAAGAAAAAGGAAAGAGGAAAATCAAATTGTTAGTCTCAAGAATGAAAAGGGAGAACTTTCCTCCAATGAAGAGGAAATTAGAGCAATAATGAGGAGTTACTTTGCCCAACTTTATGCCAGTAAGTTTGATAATCTAAATGAAATGGAGGAATATCTACAAAAATATAGATTGCCCAGGTTAACAGAAGAGGATATAAATTATTTAAATAGCCCCATATTAGAAAAAGAGAACAAGCTATTAACCAACTCCCTAAGAAAAAAATCTCCAGGCCAGATGGATTTACATGTGAATTCTACCAAACATTCAAAGAACAATTAATTCCAATACTCCACAAACTATTTGAGAAAATGGGGACAGAAGGTATACTGCCAAAATCCTTCTATG
>JAJPUD010006359.1:109270-132056 GCA_023553655.1 Myrmecobius fasciatus
ATTGTTTGGGAGAGGGGGTCATCCAAAGCAAAGTACTGAGGAGGGGGGAAGGGAGAAAGGGGAAAGGAAAGGGGAAAACATAACTTGGGTAAATAAGATGGCAGGAAATAAAGAATTAGTTATTCTAACTGTGAATGTGAATGGGATGAACTCTCCCATAAAGCGGAAGTAGATATCAGACTGGATTACAAACCAGAATCCCACAATATGTTGTCTACAAGAAACACATCTAAAACATAGTGACACATATAGGATGAAGGTAAACGGCTGAAGCAGAAAATATTATGCTTCAGGTGAACAAAAAAAACAGGGGGAGCAATCCTGATCTCAGATCAAGTAAAAGCCAAGATAGATCTAATCAAAAGAGATAAGGAAGGAAACTATATTTTATTAAAGGGTACCATAGATAATGTAGCAATATCTATACGAAATATATACGCACCAAGTGCAATAGCACACAAATTCCTAGGGGAGAAATTAAGAGAGATGCAGGAAGAAATAGACAGCCAAACGATACTAGTGGGGGATCACAACCTTGCTCTCTCAGAATTAGATAAATCAAACCACAAAATAAACAAGAAAGAAACTAGGGAGATAAACCAATTGTTAGAAAAGTTAGGTATGATAGATCTATGGAGAAAGTTGAATGGAGACAGTAGGGAGTTTACTTTTTTCTCAGCAGTCCATGGAACCTATACAAAAATTGACCATGTGTTAGGGCATAAAAACCTCAAAATCAAATGCAGAAAGGCAGAAATAGTAAATGCATCCTTTTCAGATCATGATGCAATAAAAATCACATGCAATATAAGGCCAGGAGAAAATAAACCAAAAGGTAATTGGAAATTAAATAATCTAATCCTGAAAAATGAATGGGTGAAAGAGCAAATCATAGACACAATCAATAATTTCATCCAGGAGAATGACAATAAGGAGACAACATACCAAAATTTGTGGGATACGGCCAAAGCGGTTATAAGGCGCAATTTTATATCTCTAGGTGCTTACTTGCATAAAATAGAGAAAGAAAAGATCAACGAATTGGGCTTATTATTAAAAAAAAACTAGAAAAAGAACAAATTAAAAACCCTCAATTAAATACCAAATTGGAAATTCTAAAAGTAAAAGGAGAAATTAATAACATTGAAAAGAAGAAAACTATTCAGTTAATAAATAAAACTAAGAGTTGGTTCTATGAAAAAACCAACAAAATAGATAAGCCTTTAGTTAATTTGATAAGAAAAAGGAAAGAGGAAAATCAAATTGTTAGTCTCAAGAATGAAAAGGGAGAACTTTCCTCCAATGAAGAGGAAATTAGAGCAATAATGAGGAGTTACTTTGCCCAACTTTATGCCAGTAAGTTTGATAATCTAAATGAAATGGAGGAATATCTACAAAAATATAGATTGCCCAGGTTAACAGAAGAGGATATAAATTATTTAAATAGCCCCATATTAGAAAAAGAGAACAAGCTATTAACCAACTCCCTAAGAAAAAAATCTCCAGGCCAGATGGATTTACATGTGAATTCTACCAAACATTCAAAGAACAATTAATTCCAATACTCCACAAACTATTTGAGAAAATGGGGACAGAAGGTATACTGCCAAAATCCTTCTATGAGACCGATATGGTGCTGATAGCTAAACCAGGTAGGGTGAAAACAGAGAAAGAAAACTATAGGCCAATTTCCCTAATAAATATTGATGCAAAAATTTTAAATAAGATATTAGCAATGAGATTACAGAAAGTCATCCCCAGGATAGTATACTATGACCATGTAGGATTTATACCAGGGATGCAGGGCTGGTTCAATATTAGGAAAACTATCAGCATAATTAATTATATTAATAACCAAAGTAACAAAAACCATATGATTATCTCAATAGATGCAGAAAAAGCATTTGATAAAATCCAACGCCCTTTCCTATTAAGAACACTAGAGAGTATAGGAATAAATGGGCTTTTCCTTAAAATGATCAGTAGCATCTATTTAAAACCATCAGCAAGCATCATATGTAATGGAGACAAACTAAAACCATTCCCAAGAAGATCAGTAGTGAAACAAGGCTGCACACTGACAGCATTACTATTTAATATTGTATTAGAAATGTTAGTTTTATCAATAAGAGAAGAAAAAGAGATAAAAGAAATCAGAGTAGGTAATGAAGAAACCAAATTATCACTCTTTGCAGATGACATGATGGTATACTTAGAGAACCCTAGAGACTCAACTAAAAAACTACTAGAAACAATTCACAACTTTAGCAGAGTGGCAGGATTCATAATTAATCCACATAAATCATCAGCATTTTTATATATTACCAACAAAGTTCAGCAGCAAGAGATATAAAAAGAAATTCCATTCCAAATAGCAGATGATAGGATAAAATATTTGGGAATCTATCTGCCAAGGAAAAGTCAGAAACTATATGATCTAAACTACAAAACACTTTCCACAGAAATAAAATCAGACCTAATCAATTGGAAAAACATTAAGTGCTCATGGGTAGGCAGAGCGAATATAATAAAAATGACAATACTACCCAAACTAATCTACTTATTTAGTGCCATACCAATCAAACTCCTAAGAAGTTATTTTACAGATCTAGAAAAAATAGTAGCAAAGTTCATTTGGAAGAACAAAAGGTCAAGGATCTCAAGGGGATTAGTGAAAAAAAGGCAGATGAAGGTGGCCTTGCTGTACCAGATCTAAAACTATATTATAAACCGTTTGGTACTGGCTAAGAAATAGAGCAGTCTATCAGTGGCACAGGATAGGCTATCAGGACAATCTAGGCAATAACCTTAGCAATCTAGTGTTCGATAAACCCAAAGACCCCAGCTTTTGGGATAAATACTCACTATTCAGCAAAAACTGCTGGGAAAATTGGAAACTAGTGTGGAAGAAATTAGGGCTTGACCCATACCTAACACCACATACCAAGATAAGATCTAAATGGGTTCAGGATCTAGACTTTGTAAGCAAGTTAGAGGAACGTAATATAATTTATCTCTCAGACCTGTGGAGATGGAATAAATTTATGTCCAAAGAAGACCTGGAACTCCTAATTGAACACCAGATGGATAATTTTGATTATATTAAGTTAAAAAGTTTCGGTACAAATAAAACAAATGCAGACAAGATTAGGGGGGAAGCATCAAATTGGGAAACCATCTTTACATTTAATGGTTCTGATAAAGGCCTCATTTCTAAAATATATAGAGAATTGTCTCATATTTATAAAAATTCAAGCCACTCTTCAATAGATAAGTGGTCAAGGGATATGAACAGACAATTTTCAGATGATGAAATTAAAACCATCTCTTAGTCATATGAAAAGCTGCTCCAAATCCCTATTGATCAGAGAAATGCAAATTCAGACAACTCTGAGGTACCACTACACACCTGTCAGATTGGCTAAAATGACAGGAAAAGATAACGATGAATGTTGGAGGGGATGTGGGAAAACTGGGACACTAATACTTTGTTGGTGCAACTGTAAATGGATCCAACCATTCTGCAGAGCAATTTGGAGCTATGCTCAAAAAGTTGTCAAACTGTGCATACCCTTTGACCCAGTAGTGTTTCTATTGGGCTTATATCCCAAAGAAATCTTAGAGGAGCGAAAGGGCCCCACATGTGCAAGAATGTTTGTGGCAGCCCTTTTTGTAGTGGCTAGAAACTAGAAACTGAAGGGATGCCCATCAATTGGAGAGTGGCTGAATAAATTATGGTATATGAATGTTATGGAATATTATTGTTCTGTGAGAAACGACCAGCAAGATGATTTCAGAGAGGCCTGGAGAGACTTGCATGAACTGATGCTGAGTGAAACGAGCAGAACCAGGAGATCATTATACACGGCAACAGCAATACTATATGATGATCAATTCTGATGGACATGGCTCTCTGCAACAAAGAATTGTCTCAAACCAGTTCCAATTGTTCACTGAAGAAAACCATATACACCCAGAGAGAGGGATATGAAATATGGACCACAACATAACATTTTCATGATCTCTATTGATATTTGCTTGCATTGTGTTGCCTTTCTCTGATTTTCTTTTTTTTCTTGTAGATAGGATTTTTCTTGCACAACCTGTCAAGTATTTCAATATTATTGACATGTAATGGACTTCCTGCCATCTAGGGGAGGGGAGGGGACTGGGGGTAAAATTTGTAATGGAAAGCTTTGTAAAGATCAATGCTGGGGAACTACTCATACATATGTTATACAAATAAAAAGCTTTAATAAAAAAATAAAAAGTAAGAAGGTTCTGGTTTGATGAATCAAAAGCAGGTACTACCCAGAATACAGGGGAGAGGCTTATAGTGGATAACAGTAATTTTGAACATATGCATGTAAATAATGGTTGGATCTGTGATTTCATCAGTATAGAGAATATCAAGGTGAGAAAACACCATTAAAAGCATTAGGCACCACACACACACGCACACACACACACACACACACAAGATATGTGTGAGAAGTGAGCTGCATGGGAAAAATGTATATATCCACATGGGGTGTCTAAATGTGTAGACAGGTGACTTGAGGCGAAATATGCATCAAAATCTCTGGCTCTTTGCCTACTCTTTTCCAAGGGAAACTTTGATTAATTTCTTTTGTTCTCTTCTAGGTAAGAATCAATAAGCATTTATTAAGTGCCTACTATGTGTCAGACATTGTGTTAAATGATAGGAATACAAAGAAAGGCAAAAGACAATTTCTGTCCTCAATGAACTCACAGTTTAAAAGGGAAAGTAAAATATAAAAAGAAGCTAACTGAGCTAAGATTATGAGTGTTGGGAGGTGAGGGCACTAGGGCAAGGGGTTACAGGAGAATTAATCTTGTTTTTCAAGAAAGTAATTCTGGAGACAATGATGATATCCAAAAAAGGATCCAGAAAGTATATGTTCTCAGAAAAAAAAAAGGATTATTGGACTAGGGTTATATCTATCCACTTCCTTTCTCAAATAAATAGTACTAATCTAAAGCTATTATTTTAATATGTAAATGTAACATGGTGCCATCTTCCCTCATTATTCTCCCATAGAGAAGGTATCCCAAGCTTGCACTTACTAGTTTGGCCCTTTCTCTCCAAATCAGTGAGTAATGAATAAACCCATTTATCCAAGCATAGAACAAAACAAAAACAAAAATTAGAGTAACTCTTCAGATTAGAATATATGAGAAAATACAGAGTAAATGATAACCTGCCTTCTGGGAGTAAGATCTAAGCTCAACCAAGAGAGTGGCCCTGCTCTCACTCAAGAGGGAATTCCCTGAAGTTTCTATGGAGAAAAGCTAGAAAGCAGAAACATATTTAGGCACTGGTTATCCTACATATCTGTTACTTCCAAGTTCTTTCTTTCCTCTATTCTTCTGACTCTGTCCCAAAGAAAATCTGGAATTATTTGTTCTCTCTCCAAAGCAGGAATGAAAAATGTTTCCCTTCTCCAAAGCTCTTATACCAATTCTGACTCACACACAGTCACAGAAGGTTGTGTGATAATTCTATCAATTGGGAGACATTAAAATATTCTAGGCTTGTCTGCAAATCTGGATTCTTAATGTGTTTTTAAACTTTATGATTTCAAAATTGCACTGAGACTTTTGGGACATCCTCTCTGAGAAAATCAATTAACCTCACTGAATTACACCATTAGTATATGTCAGAGTTAAGATATGAATCCAGATCTTGTGGCTTCAAGGCCAGCTCTCAACACATTACACTATGTAATATAGTGTAAACTGAGAGGAAACAAAGGAGTATCAACAATCCCAATAGTGAGAAACCAAACCAAATCAGTTCCTCACATCAAGAAATTATTTTCTAAAATTTATTTTCATATGTAAATGTGTATCCATATAAGACAAACAAAAACCAAAGTAATCTTGAAAGGCTGATTATGATCCCTTTTTAAATGCAATAGCTTTTAAATCCTTGATGTACTTACTCTATTTACTGTCAATTAATATTAATTAGTTAGCCAGAGTTTATTAACTTTTAAAAAGAAGTGTTAACCAATGCAATATGGTAAGAACAGTTAGTATGAAAGAGACCCTCATCCCAACCCTGCCAAAGTCTATGACATACTATCTAGCAGTATGTAGAGAGTTCAGAGAGAAGTGTTCTCAATCTTAGAGCATGTGGCAAAGGGATTAATTCAGCTCCTGGGATTTCCTTTGAGGGGATCCACAAGATGTTGCTGGTAGCTATGATATAGCTTCCTGCTAGGTTCCTTTTAACATCTTGAAACAGTCTTTTTATTCTGGCTTTTCTTTTACCCCATGCAAATGCTGCCACCAGTCATAGTTATTTCTAAGTTATTCCTGGGACTCTAATAAGAAATCCAAATTCTCTAATCCTCTAAAACTTGGATCATTCAAAGAGAAGAAAAGAAAGGTAAAAACAAAAGTTCTATTCCTCCCTAACCCTCAAATTGATTGATTCCCTCTTAAGGGGTTTCACTGGCACCGCCCTCTCCTCAAAGTTTGTAGACACTGACAAATGTTGGGTTCCCAAACTAGCTTAATAGTATGATATGACAAGTTATAATTAGTTTAATGAATTAGATTCAATAGAGATGTTTTATGCATGTTAGAGATATTGGGGTTAGAGCATTTTGCTAGTTGTTTTAAGTGAGATACAATGAATAAATCACTATTTTTAGAAAACAAAATAAGCTAATAATGATCAAAAGTAGGTTTTATTTGAAAAAAGGATAGAGGTAGCAATCATTAATCTCACACAAAATTAAAGCCAAAATAGGTTTAGCAAAAGAGAAAACTGTAACTCTAGTATTTGTTTAGAGTCATTATTTTGGAAGGATTTGAAGAAAACTCAGGGAAGTTCTTGCCTTTGCCACCTTGGTTCTGACTCCCAACTTTCCATTTTACCTCTATATGTATCTCTCTCAAATGTTTTTCTTGTAAACAAGATATTGCTGGCTTCTGGCTTTTAATTCATTCTGCTATATGTTTCTATTTTATGGGCAAGTTCATCTTATTCACATTCAAAGTAATAATTACTATTTCTTAATTTCCATTCATCTTATTTTTACTTACAATTTCCCTTCTCATCCTTATTTCCCCTTTACTCTCCTATTACTCACTTTCTCCTTTTTCTTATTTTTTCCACCCCTTTAAAAGGGATGCCTTTTTACCTTCTCCCCCCACACTCCTATATCTTAATATAGTCCCTATCCCCCCAATGCTTTAGTCTCTCCACAAATTCAGAAGACTTCTGTACTCTTCTAGACATATATATTATTTCCTGTTCAACCCAGATCCGAAGAGAGTAATATATTAACATTATCAACCATCTATCAGTTTATTTCTTTTGTGTTAATTCTTCCTTTCACATCCAATCTTTGTAATTGCTCCTTTTTTTTTACTTTTTAACTACCCAATTTTGTTTTTTAGACTCAATCGTACAAATTCAGTCCCTGATCTTTCTTTCAAATTACCTTAGTAATTATGACAGTTTTAAGAATACTTATAACATTATTTTTCTACAGATGAAATAAGAAATTTGACCTTAAATAGTGCCTTACAGTTAGTTTTTAATGTTTTCCTTATATTTCTTCTGGACCTGTAAAATTGCATCCAGATTTTTTTTTAATCATAGCTCTCAAGAAGTCCAACAATTTTATATTGTTGCTCCTCAATCTGTTCTCCAGAACTGTTGCTTTTCTAAGGAGACATTTCAGATTTTTTTTTTATTTTTCCTAATGTTATTTCTTATAAAACACCATTCAATGACACTTGCCCAATCCTAGTTTTGAAGGAGTTATTTTCTTCCTAAGATTTTGTATCTCTTTTCCCAATTGGTTAGTTTTTTTTTTTTTTTTACAATTTCTTGGATTGCTATTGTTTTGTTTTGTTTTTTGTGTTTTTTTGTTTTGTTTTGTTTTGTTTGCTTGAGATGATTTGAGATTACTCTTTGAGGGTAGGAGTGTTTTGTTTTTGTTTTTGTTTTTTAACCTATTCTGAATACAAACTCAGATCTTCTTAGTTATCTATGGTTATTTTTCTTTTAAAAAAAATAAAGCTTTATTTTCAAAATACATATGGTTAATTCTCAACATTCACTCTTACAAAATCTTATGTTCTAAATTTTTCCTCTCCCTTTCACCCATCTCCTCCCCTAGACAGCAAGTATTTATTGTTCTTTTTCCTTTCCTTGCTCATTTTTATTTTATTTTTGGCAGTTTATTATTTTAATCAGATTTTTATCCCGAGTTGTGGGTAATGTAGGCCTCAGATCCTACGCTCTGAATTGTGTTCAGGAGTTCAGGGACTCCTCTTTTGCCATTGGGTACAATTAGGGCCCCAGCCACAATATCCTGAAAATGTTCTTGTTTCCTTTGAAACTGAAGTCACCTGAAAAAGGAAAGAACTCTCGACAACTATATCTCTACTAGGGGTATCCTTAAAGAATGGGGGTATAATTTGATTTTACTTTGATAATATGAAAAAGAGAACTAGAGGGGAAAAGGTTGTCATACTGGGGAAAAGAGGGAAAAAGTGGTAAAATAAGATCTAAAAAAAAAGAGGTAAAAACAAGGTAAAATCACTTGAAGAGGCAAAGAAAACTTAATATAATTGAGAGAAAGAGGGGAGGGAGATGAGCATTGTGTAAATCTTACTCTCATCAGGTTGGGCTCCAAAAGTGTATATCAGACATTCGATTTCACATAGAAACTTGTCTGTTGCTAGAGGGAAGTGGGAGGGAAAGGAGGAAAAGTAAGGGACAAACTAATAGAAGGGAAAATAGAAGAATCAGGGGAAAGGAGTAAAAACAGGGGGAGGGGATCTAAAGGGTGGAGTACTGTTTGGGGGAGGGGTTCACCAAAAGCAAAGTACTGAGGAGGGGGGAAGGGAGAAAAGAAAAAAGAAAGGGGAAAACATAACTTGGGTAAATAAGATGGCAGGAAATAAAGAATTAGTTATTCTAACTGTGAATGTGAATGGGATGAACTCTCCCATAAAGCGGAAGTAGATATCAGACTGGATTACAAACCAGAATCCCACAATATGTTGTCTACAAGAAACACATCTAAAACATAGTGACACATATAGGATGAAGGTAAACGGCTGAAGCAGAAAATATTATGCTTCAGGTGAACAAAAAAAACAGGGGGAGCAATCCTGATCTCAGATCAAGTAAAAGCCAAGATAGATCTAATCAAAAGAGATAAGGAAGGAAACTATATTTTATTAAAGGGTACCATAGATAATGTAGCAATATCTATACTAAATATATATGCACCAAGTGCAATAGCACACAAATTCCTAGGGGAGAAATTAAGAGAGATGCAAGAAGAAATAGACAGCCAAACTATACTAGTGGGGGATCTCAACCTTGCTCTCTCAGAATTAGATAAATCAAACCACAAAATAAACAAGAAAGAAACTAGGGAGATAAACCAATTGTTAGAAAAGTTAGGTATGATAGATCTATGGAGAAAGTTGAATGGAGACAGTAGGGAGTTTACTTTTTTCTCAGCAGTCCATGGAACCTATACAAAAATTGACCATGTGTTAGGGCATAAAAACCTCAAAATCAAATGCAGAAAGGCAGAAATAGTAAATGCATCCTTTTCAGATCATGATGCAATAAAAATCACATGCAATATAAGGCCAGGAGAAAATAAACCAAAAGGTAATTGGAAATTAAATAATCTAATCCTGAAGAATGAATGGGTGAAAGAGCAAATCATAGACACAATCAATAATTTCATCCAGGAGTATGACAATAAGGAGACAACATACCAAAATTTGTGGGATACGGCCAAAGCAGTTATAAGGGGCAATTTTATATCTCTAAATGCTTACTTGCATAAAATAGAGAAAGAAAAGATCAACGAATTGGGCTTATTATTAAAAAAAACTAGAAAAGAACAAATTAAAAACCTTCAATTAAATACCAAATTGGAAATTCTAAAAATAAAAGGAGAAATTAATAAAATTGAAAATAAGAAAACTATTGAGTTAATAAATAAAACTAAGAGTTGGTTCTACGAAAAAACCAACAAAATAGATAAGCCTTTAGTTAATTTGATAAGAAAAAGGAAAGAGAAAAATCAAAATGTTAGCCTCAAGAATGATAAGGGAGAACTTTCCTCCAATGAAGAGGAAATTGGAGCAATAATGAGAAGTTATTTTGCCCAACTTTATGCCAGTAAGTTTGATAATCTAAATGAAATGGAGGAATATCTACAAAAATATAGATTGCCCAGGTTAACAGAAGAGGATATAAATTATTTAAATAGCCCCATATTAGAAAAAGAAATAGAACAAGCCATTAAGCAACTCCCTAAGAAAAAATCTCCAGGGCCAGATGGATTTACATGTGAATTCTACCAAACATTCAAAGAACAATTAATTCCAATACTACACAAACTATTTGAGAAAATAGGGACAGAAGGTATACTGCCAGAATCCTTCTATGAGACCGATATGGTGCTGATAGCTAAACCAGGTAGGGTGAAAACAGAGAAAGAAAACTATAGGCCAATTTCCCTAATGAATATTGATGCAAAAATTTTAAATAAGATATTAGCAATGAGATTACAGAAAGTCATCCCCAGGATAATACACTATGACCAAGTAGGATTTCTACCAGGGATGCAGGGCTGGTTCAATATTAGGAAAACTATCAGCATAATTAATGATATTAATAACCAAACTAACAAAAACCATATGATTATCTCCATAGATGCAGAAAAAGCCTTTGATAAAATCCAACACCCTTTCCTATTAAAAACACTGGAGAGCATAGGAATAAATGGGCTTTTACTTAAAACGATCAGTAGCATCTATTTAAAACCATCAGCAAGCATCATATGTAATGGAGACAAACTAAAACCATTCCCAATAAGATCAGGAGTGAAACAAGGCTGCCCACTGTCACCATTACTATTTAATATTGTATTAGAAATGTTAGTTTTAGCAATAAGAGAAGAAAAAGAGATAAAAGGAATCAGAGTAGGTAATGAAGAAACCAAATTATCACTCTTTGCAGATGACATGATGGTATACTTAGAGAACCCTAGATGCTCAACTAAAAAACTACTAGAAACAATTCACAACTTTAGCAAAGTGGCAGGATTCAAAATTAATCCACATAAATCATCAGCATTTTCATATATTACCAACAAAGTTCAGCAGCAAGAGATACAAAAAGAAATTCTATTCCAAATAGCAGATGATAGGATAAAATATTTGGGAATCTATCTGCCAAGGAAAAGTCAGAAACTATACGAACTAAATTACAAAACACTTTCTACACAAATAAAACCAGACCTAATCAATTGGAAAAATATTAAGTGCTCATGGATAGGCAGAGCGAATATAATAAAAATGGCAATACTACCCAAACTAATCTACTTATTTAGTGCCATACCAATCAAACTCCCAAGAAATTATTTTACAGATCTAGAAAAAATAGCAGCAAAGTTCATTTGGAAGAACAAAAGGTCAAGGATCTCAAGGGGATTAATGAAAAAAAAGGCAGATGAAGGTGGCCTTGCTGTACCAGATCTAAAACTTTATTATAAAGCAGCGGTCATCAAAACCATTTGGTACTGGCTAAGAAATAGAGCAGTCTATCAGTGGCACAGGATAGGCTATCAGGACAATCTAGGCAATAACCCTAACAATCTAGTATTCGATAAACCCAAAGACCCCAGCTTTTGGGATAAATACTCACTATTCAGCAAAAACTGCTGGGAAAATTGGAAACTAGTGTGGAAGAAATTAGGGCTTGACCCATACCTAACACCACATACCAAGATAAGATCTAAATAGGTTCAGGATCTAGATATAAAGAGGGATTTTGTAAGCAAGTTAGAGGAATGTAATATAGTTTATCTCTCAGATCTGTGGAGATGGAATAAATTTATGTCCAAAGAAGACCTGGAACTCCTAATTGAACACCAGATGGATAATTTTGATTATATTAAGTTAAAAAGTTTGTGTACAAACAAAACAAATGCAGACAAGATTAGGAAGGAAGCATCAAATTGGGAAATCATCTTTACATTTAATGGTTCTGATAAAGGCCTCATTTCTAAAATATATAGAGAATTGTCTCATATATATAAGAATTCAAGCCACTCTTCAATAGATAAGTGGTCAAGGGATATGAACAGACAATTTTCAGATGATGAAATTAAAACCATCTCTAGTCATATGAAAAGTTGCTCCAAATCACTATTGATCAGAGAAATGCAAATTAAGACAACTCTGAGGTACCACTACACACCTGTCAGATTGGCTAAAATGACAGGAAAAGATAACGATGAATGCTGGAGGGGATGTGGGAAAACTGGGACACTAATACATTGTTAGTGGAACTGTGAACGGATCCAACCATTCTGGAGAGCAATTTGGAGCTATGCTCAAAAAGTTGTCAAACTGTGCATACCCTTTGACCCAGCAGTGTTTCTACTGGGCCTATATCCCAAAGAGATCTTAGAGGAGGGAAAGGGCCCCACATGTGAAAGAATGTTTGTGGCAGCCCTTTTTGTAGTGGTTAGAAACTGGAAACTGAAGGGATGCCCATCAATTGGAGAGTGACTGAATAAATTATGGTATATCAATGTTCTGGAATATCATTGCTCTGTAAGAAATGACCAGCAGGACGATTTCAGAGAGGCCTGGAGAAACTTGCATGAACTGATGCTGAGTGAAACGAGCAGAATCAGATCATCATACACAGCAACAACAGTATTACATGATGATCAATTCTGATGGACATGCTCTCTGCAACAAAGAATTGTCTCAAACCAGTTCCAATTGTTCACTGAAGAAAACCATATACACCCAGAGAGAGGGAAATGAAATATGGACCACAACGTAACAGTTTCATGATCTCTATTGACATTTGCTTGCATTGTGTTGCCTTTCTCTGATTCTTTTTTTTTTTTCTTGTAGATAGGATTTTTCTTGCATAACTTCTCAAGCATTTCAACATTATTAACATGTAGTGGACTTCCTGCCATCTAGGGGAAGGGAGGGGACTGGGGGTAAAATTTGTAATGGAAAACTTTGTAAAGATCAATGCTGGGGAACTACCCATATATATGTTATACAAATAAAAAGCTTTAATAAAAAAAAAGGAAGAAAGAAAGAAAGAAACTGAAGTCACCTGGCATGTGATTGCTCTTCAGCTACAATCCAGGATCACTTCTACTGAGCACTGCTGCACCTAACTTCAGGACATACTGGCAGTCCTTCAATATTCTTCCACTCAGCTGTCTGCCATTCCTAAATTTGAGAGGTAAAAGTCTGTGAAGTAAAAGTTTCTGAAGTGAAATTTCCTTGAAGCTTAGAGTGAGGAGAAAGTTGAGAGGAGGCTTTGTTGGCCTCCTGAAAATTCTGCCCCAGGGCTTGATTTGTTGTTTGTAGATCCATAAAGGAGTCAACCTAGAAGTGCCCATCCTTCATTCTGGGTAAGTCTCAGCCCCTGGAATTCCTGTCTTTCCTGAGGTCCTCTCATTTTGTCCTAGGAAGACAATTGTTTTACCACTCTAGTTTTGCTTCTCTAAATTTATTTTGTTGTAATTTCCTGTCTGCTTGTGAAGAGCCTGGTACTCTGCAAGCTTCTAAGAATGCATCAAAGTAACAATTTGATTTCACTATTTTCTTCTGAGTTTGAATTCAGATCCTCTCCATAAACAGAAATAATCTATAGGCAGATTTTTTCTCTTACCATTCTTCTTCATCATTATCAGCAGCAGCATTATCAAATTTCTTATTTTGTGTTAAAGTTGGCCTTTACCACATGTGCAAGAATGTGGCAGCCCTTTTTGTTATAGCTAGAAACTGGAAACTGAATGGATGACAACAATTGGAGAATGGCTGAACAAATTATGGTATATGAATATTATGGAATATTATTGTTCTGTGAGAAACGACCAGCAGGATGATTTCAGAGAGGCCTGGAGAGATTTGCATGAACTGATGCTGAGCGAAATGAGCAGAACCAGGAGATCATTATACACGGCAACAACAATACTATATGATGATCAATTCTGATGGACATGGCTCTCTTCAACAATGAAATGCTTCAAAGCAGTTCCAATTGTTCAGTGAAGAAAGCCATATCCACCTAGGGAGAGGGTTGTGAAATGTGGACCACAACCTAACATTTTCATGCTCTCTATTGATGTTTGCTTGCATTGTGTTTCCTTTCTCTGTTTTTTTTTCTTGTAGATACAATTTTTCTTGCAGAACAAGGATAAGTATGGGAATATGTATACATATATTCGATTTGTCAAGTATTTTAACATAATTAACATGTAGAACATGTAGTGTATTTCCTGCCATCTAGGGGAGGGGTGAGGACTACAGAGGAAAAATTTGTAACAGAAAGCTTTGTAAGGGTCAGTGTTGAAGAATTACCCATACATATGTTTTGCAAATAAAAAGTTTTAATAATAAAAAAAAGAAATAAAGTTGGCCTTTAGTCCTGAGTTGTTGGGGACATCTCAGGTTTTGTTTAAGTTTTTGTTTTTGTTTTTTTGCTTTTGTTTGCATCTCCTGAGCCACAAACCATGAGCCATTGTCAATGCTATTGCTTTCTCCAGTCTCATGAGACTGCAAGCTTTAGCTCACTTCTCTACCTTGCAACCCAAATTAGGGAGTCAGAGAGTGACCACAACCAGCAGCTTTCTCTTTGACCACATCCACCCAGCAGGAAATCATCCCTCTTCACCCACAGCCATGGTCAGGGAGAAGATGTGGTCATCTCACCTTGGGCAGGAATTCACCTAGAGAGTCCTGCAATCTTTCCCTGTTCACCTGTCCAATCCCCACTTTGTCCCTTGGTAAAAACTTCCTGTACTCGAGACAGAAGCCTACAAAGCTGCCCCCTAGGCTTATCCTTTTATTTCTTTCTTAGCTTCTGCCCCTGAACTATTTGCACGTCAATCAGGTCATTCCATTAACCTGGGTTAGTAGCAGCTCTTTTTGTGGTGACAAAACAAATTGGAAAGTGAGTAGATGCTTATCAGTTGGGGAATGGCTGAATAAGTTATGTTATATGAAAGTAATGGAATGTTATTATTCTATAAAAAAATTATGAACAAGCTGATTTCAGAAAGGTCTGGAAAGATTTACATGAACTGATGTTGAGTGAAACAAATAGAACCAGGATTACAGTTTACACATTAAGAGCAAGATAATGCGATGATCAACTATGAAAGACTTGGTTCTTCTCAGCATTACAGTGATCCAAGGCAATCAATCTCAATGAACTTTAGATAGAAAACGCCATTTACATTGAGAAAGAGAAGTATGGAAAATGGATGTAAATCAACACAAGCCCTGTTCAATTTTTTTTCTTCTGCTTTTTTTCCTCTCTCATATTTTTCCCTTTTGTTGTGATTTTTCTCTCCCAACATGATTCATAAAGAAATGCGTATTAAGAAAATAATGTACATGTATAAGCAGAAAAAAATAAAACAATAAATATTTTTTAAAACCTGACTAACCTGGGAGCTAGGATTTTTCTTAAACTCCTCAAAGATTATTTTAGGTGGAGAACTGATTTACCCTGACTTTAAATTATTTCTGTCTCTCCAAGTTTGCTCTGAGGTGTTATTTTGTATTAACACTTCATTTACTTTGTTATGTTAGTTTTTAAGTATATGAATTTTATACACACAGAAGGATTAAGGGAAAAATGTAAGAATGTTGAGAAAAAGTTTGAAGAAGCTTTTTTGAAATAAGAATATGAGGAAATTCAGGTGTTTTAAATTTTTTGTTTCTTTTGTGTTTTTGTGATTGGAAGTTAATGAGCTCCAAATAAGGACATGAAAACATAATGCTGCTAAGTAAGAGTGGGGTCAAGAATTTCGTCAGGTTCTTCAGTTTGAACTGGTTTGTCAGTTTGAAAAAAAATTTAAAATGTTGGGAACTAGATGTCTCACTATGAGTCTTTAAGAATGAGGTGAGTGATAACAATCAATTTGCACTTTTGAAGTTCAGAAATTTTCGATATTTTACATGTCATCTTCAGCAGTTATAAAAAGAATATAATGATGTCTTATTAAATGTGTACTGTAGACACAGGGAGATATGATGATTTCATTTCCTGTCATGGGCTTTTTATTCCTGTTAAAACTTGGAGGAAGGTAGGAGCTGGAGAAAGGGACAGAAAAGGACTTATTTCTTTTACCCTGTTTAAGATTTAGGAGTTCCATTGACTCAATTTGCATTTTCAGACAACTGTATCCCAGACTACTCTTTTTTTTTTTTTTTTAACAGCCCCATGGAACTGCCTTACTCTGAAAAACCTTTCTCCTGTGGCTTGCAGGAGCTTGAGATCAGGCCCAAACTGAAGAGAAAGCTCAATGGATTATTCTACAACCACAAACTAATCTAATAGAGTTCTTGCTAATAAATGAAAAAGAAAAATAGCCAAGATCAGTTAGAGTAAGTTACAACACAGTAGATGATCTCGTGGGACGAGAATACATTAGAACAATTTGAAGTAAGTATCCCTTTCCTAGGTTCACATTTCTCTCCTCTAAAATTTAATAGAACAGCCTTTCCTTCATTTCTCTTGTCAACAAAAACATCATGGTTTGGCTAGTGGAATTCATTCGGAGTTTATTCCATTGAATATTCCATTTAATGCAGCATCATTTGTATTAATATTAATTTGTAATATTCTATTCTCTGTGCAAAGGGCCATCTCTTCTACTGGCTTAAACATAAACTCCTATGGGGCTCATCCTAGCTGAGACATGCCATTTTATTCCAGCCCTTTCCAAAGCCCTACTGAGGTTCTCTATTTCGTCTTTCAAAAGAAGCCAACCTGAGCTCGAGCACACTACTGGCAGTGATTCACGCTTGGAGTAGATCCCCACCCTACTCACCATAGGGTTTGAAACCCTTTGGTTATCCTGAACCTGGTTGAGCTCGTCTGCCAAAACTGATTACGGGGTCTGACCACTGTGCATGCTACAGCTTCTTGGAGCCATAAGTGAGAGTTGGATGGATCAGGTGGACACCAAAGGTGGAAAGCAATCTTGAAAAGTGCTCAGCAATCTTCACATTAAAGATACTAGTCTTCCCTGAACTCACCCCACACCCCAAGGAGTTTGATACCATCAGTCATTAAGGATTATGTAAAATTATGTCAAAATTCTATTGCCCAGAAAGATTCATTAGTATAGCTCGTAAATTTCATGATGGCATGCTTCCCTGGGCAATGGACAATGATCTCAAGCTTTCCCAGTCAACAAGGCACTGAAACAAGGCTTTGTTTTTGCTCCTATGCTTTTCAGACATGTTTTCAAACACTTTCATTGAGGACAAATATGGAATTAAAGTAAGCTATTGCACTGATGGTAAAATCTTCACTTGAAAAGGTTACAAGACAAAACCAGAGTGGAAGGAGTGTTGTTGAATGAGTCTTTGCAGATGATTGTGTACTCAATGTAGTCTCCAAAGCAGTGATTCCAAGAAAGTATGGATCAATTTTCTGCTGCTTGTGGTAATTTTGGCCTAACAATTAACACTAAGAAAACATAGGACTTTCACCATGTAGGGGCACACCATCCATATGTGGAACCATTAGTTACAGTAAATGGTGAAGTTTTGAATGCTATGAATAAGTTCACTAATCTTGGCATTATACTTTCCAAGGATGTACACCTTGATAATGAGATTGACACACGAATTGCCAATTAGCTTAGTGTTTCAGAGGCTCCACAGGAAAGTGTGGAAGAGGAGAGATATTAGAATAACTGTGGTATGGGACAGAGACCACGGATTCAAATAATCGGGGAGATTTCTCAAGGTGAAAGCAGAAAGTAATTTTATTGCCATCTCACAAGAAAGATGTCTCCCTCTTAATAAGCAGTCAAGCAAGAAGAAGTTACAGAATAAAGAGACCAAATTATATATTCCTAACCTAAAAATCCTATACCCACCACTGGCCTCTAATCCCAGTGACTGGGAGGTAACCTCACAATCTAAACATTGAAAAGTACCCCAGATACAAAGAATAAGGCAGTAAAAACTGACCAATACAAAGTCATAAAAGCATTCAGAACCTTGTTTGGCATAGTCTTTGCTGATGTGGAAAAGTCTTACAAAAGATCTCAGGGAAGGGGGACTTCCTGAAGTTCCTATTTCTTGTAAGTCAGATGACTTTTGGTAAATGAAACTGAGGCTTAGGGTTTGAATCAATTTATCCGACTGATTCTGGGAAGGCTTCACTTATTACAGTTCCACCCAAACTGGAGGTCTACAGAGCCATTGTACTGACCTCACTGTTGTATAAATGTGAAATCTGGACAGTCTACCAGTGCCTTGCCAAAGAACTGAATCACTTCCATTTGAATTGTCTGAGGAAGATGCTGAAGATCCCCTCGAAGGAAAATATAGGAGACACGGAGGTCTTTTTCTCAAACTAAACTGCCAAGGATTCCCACTCTATTGTAGAGAGTACAGCTCCATTGGACTGGCTTCATTGTTCATATGCCATTGTTCCCTTACCATAAAAAAAACTATTTTATGGAGAACTCACATAGGATGAATACTCACAAGATGGTCAGGAAAAAAAAATGATGCAAGGCCACTCTTCAGGTCATTTAAGAATTTTAGAATCAACTGTATGGCATGGGAGACATTGTTACAGGATCACCCCACATGGCGTGCCCTCATCAGAGAAGCTCCTGTGCTCTCTGGGAGAAGCAGTATTGAATTAGTCCGAAGGAAATGGAAAAAATGCCCACTTAGAGAAGCCATACTGACTATTTGGTCTAATCAACCACAGTGGCACAGTGTTAATCGATTCTAACATAGTGATTGTCTTTGGTTCTTTTCCAAAACAAAGGACCACAACAACTCCTACAGCACCATCTTTGATTCCTTCATTAAACTTTGGGATGACCTGACTAACAAAGGAGAAACTTAGCCAGAGAAATCCTGAATAAAACGGTTTCCCTTGCTCTGATTGTTATTTGTCCTTTGTTCTCTAAGATGACCATGACATCAGGCAGGTTATACCATGACATGCAAGGGAATTGGATTTAGGTGAGGGAGAACTGTGCAGAATCACCAGCCTCACTTTCTGAGCCTTTTAGATCCAGTTTGGAAGATATAGATCAGACCTATTGGATATGACACTTTCTTGGATTGCTCTAGGCTGCTTAGCCCAGCTTCTCATTAAGTTTCCACCAATCAGGACTGCTATTCACTTGTCAGGGGTGATCCCAGCAATTTGTTGCCAGAGTAAGAGACCTGGATACAAAGTAGATTGAGAGAGACTCTCCTTGCTTTCCACAGAGATCCCACACCTTATTGGGAGATGGCTGCACAGCTCCAGAATATCACTTGTAGAGGAATTACTGGCTGATCTGGAGGGTACAAGCAGCCCAGGAAGAAGAGGGTGGGAGCTTTGAGGAAGAGGAGAAAAAGCTTCCCATCAAAGACATCCAGAAGGAAATGCAGGTGGACCTCCTGATGAGACGGTGGAGTATTGCCAAGCTATAGAACAGCAAGATGTTTGCTGAGATCACGAAGAAGATGAAGAAGTATATTAGCAAATAGGCTAAGGCTTCTGAAGTGACATGACCAATGGAGACATCCCCTGAGTACCGGGTCTTCATGGATGCTGACACTCTGATTGTGGAGACTGAGAATGAGTTGCATATCATTGACAAGTTTGCCAGGGACAAATACTCCAAGTACTTCCCAGAACTTGAGCCTCTTATCCCCAATGCCTTGGATCATACTCAGACAGTCAAGGCACTGGGAAATTCCTTGGACAAGTGTCCAATTGAGATTGTGCAACACGACCTCTTTGCAGAATGGTTGGATCCGTTCACAGTTCAACCAACAATGGATTAGTGTCTCAGTTTTCCTACAGCCCCTACAACATTCATCATTATCTTATCCTGTCATTTTTGCCAATCTGAGAGGTGTGTAGTGGTATCTCAAAGGTGTCTTCATTTGCATTTCTCTGATCAATAGTGTTTTAGAGCACTTTTTCATATGACTAGAAATGGTTTCAATTTCTTCATCTTAAAATTGGTCTTCTATATAAATTTTGTTATTTTTTCTAGGTGTGTGAAAGAATTTCTTGGGTATTGGATTGGGATAGCACTAAATAAATAGATTAATTTAAGTCATATTGACATTTTTATTATATTTGCCCAGCCTATCCAAGAGGAATTAATGTTTTTCTCATTTTTTACACCTGACTTTATTTGTGTAGATAGTGCTTTGTAGTAGTGTTCATATAGATGCTGATTTTCTTTTGGCAAGTAGACTCCCAGATATTTTGTATTATCATTGGATATTTTAAATGGAATTTCTCTTTGTATCTCTTGCTGCTGGCCTTTGTTGGTAATATATACACAAACTGATGATTTAAGTGGATTTATTTTGTATCCTGCAACTTTGCTAAAGTTGTGAATTGTTTCGAGTAGCTTCTCCAGGATTCTCTTAATATACCATCATATCATCTGTAAAGAGTGATAATTTGGTTTCCTCATTGCCTATGCTAATTCATTTAATCTCTTTTTCTTCTCTTATTGCCAAAGCTAACATTTCTAATACAATACTGAATAGTAATGGTGATAGTGGGCATCCTTGTTTCACCCCTGATCGTATTGGGAATGGTTCTAGTTTATCCCTGTTACAAATGATGCTTGCTGATGGTTTTAAATAGGTGCTACTGATAATTTTAAGGAAAAGTCTATTTATTGCATGTCATGGCATATCCTGCTTGATGTCAAGGACAAACAACAATCTGAGCAAGGGAAACCATTTCTTCAAGATTTCTCTGGATGAGTTTCTCCTTGGTTAGTCAGGTCACCCCAAAGTTTAATGAAGTAATCAATGATGCTGTTGTATGAGTTGTTGTAGTCCTTTTTTGAAAAGAACCAAAAAGATAATCACCATGTTAGAATCCAGTAACACTGCGACTGTGGTTGATTAGGCCAATACGAGATCAGAAAGCTCAAAGACAGGTGAGACACAAATAATTAGTATGGCTTCTCTATGTGAGCATTTTTTTCCATTTCCTTTGAACTAATTTAATCCTACTTCATTCATAGAGCACAGCACCTTCTTTGATGAGGGCACGCCATGTGGACTGATCCTGTAACAATGTATGCCACGCCATACAGTTGATTCAAAAGTTCTTAAATGACCTGAAGAGTGTCCTTATATTGCTTTTCCTGACCATCTTGTGAGAGTTTTTTTGGTTTATTTTTTTGGCAAGAGAACATCTGGCATATGAATAATGAGGCCAGCCCAATAGAGTTGTGCTCTCTGCAGTACAGTTGGAATGCTTGGCGGTTTAGTTTGAGAAAAGACCTTTACCCTTTGGTTGGTACATAATATAATTCTTTATGCATAACAGTTCTCACTCTCCTATACCTAATTCTTATTTCATCCTCAATACCCTTACTCTTTATTTTTGTAAGGAGGAGTAAAGTTAAAAATAAAATTTCTCCCTTTGGAAACTGAGTCAATATCTATGAGAAAAGAGGGTTTAATCTGGCACTGAAACCAGGACGTGATGACATTTATATATGTGGTATGGAGGAGCAGGTAACCAGTCCCTATCCAACACTAGTAGTAATGCCCCTGTGTTATACACACATTACCAAATGACCTAAACAACATTTAGGGGACCAATAGTATAGGATTATTAGGACAACTTGAATATGAGAAGGCTAAGAGAAAGCTGTCATCTAGCCTATAAAAAGGTAAATGCACTTCAATGAAAAGAGATCTGATAAAAATATTCTTAAGGGATATATGGTACTAAAATGTTCTATCTTGGATAATATCCAAGTATTTTGGGAATAGGAATATATGACAGTGCTTCCACACACAACTTTATAGGAATAGAAGTGTTCAACACTCTGTTTTGCTAATTCAGCATCATCAGCAGAATATATATATATGTGTATATATATATAATATGCATATACATATATAGTGTATTTTTAAAGGTCAACATCTTCATGATTTGTCTGATATTTTTTGTTTTAGGGTAAAAAAACAAGGATATCATTTCTGCCTGCTTTCTTTCAGCTATCCACCATCCCATAATGTTGGATAACACAAGAACATTCTAGTATTACTCATTTTTATGCTACCTTGGACAGCTCAGTCTCTAAAGTGCTTTGATTCCTAGCAGCCACAGGTTTTTAGTTAAGTCCCAAGAGTGACAGATCCCCAATATCCATCCATCAGTCACTATTTTTGAAGTATATGAACAAGGCTTATTACTATGAATATGGTGTCTTATTATCTTTGCTAAATCTTAAGAAAGGTATTGTCAAATACCTTTGACTATTGTCAACTACAAAGCAATGCTAGTAAGTTCATTCTGAAATTAAGGGACCAAATTCTCCTTTCCCATCCCATCTTTTCTACTCTGAGTTACAAGAATTGCCTTATTTCAGTCTTGAGTGTATTCTTGGATTGTATTAATACAAAGTCCTCATATCTGTTCTCTTCACATCACTCAGAGTCTCAAGTCATATTCTGTCCCACCTGATTGGCCCTCTCACCACTTAAGAACAATTTGCCTTAACAATAGATGCTTACCAAACGTGTATAGAATGATTAATGTGAGAATCTGTTTTGTGGGATCTCATATGTATGATGCATATTGTGCTTCTTACCTTTTCAATGAATTGTAGAGAAGATGTAGGGAGAAGAAGAGCAATTTTATAAGCATTTCTCAGGTACTATAAAAATCTTAATTGTATTTGGTATTCTCAGTTTGTCC